>JBAIAC010000004.1:190785000-190987500 GCA_037349315.1 Chelydra serpentina | reverse complement strand
GCCTCCTCCTGATAAGAATAATCAATCAGAGACCGGTAGCAGATAAACAAGACTAGGGAATTTTTAGAACATGTTTTTACTATTATGTATGCTGCTTGAACTGCTGTGCTTGCATGTATAAAACCTTTTAAATTTCTGCTGAGAACACTGCCGTTTTGTTGCTGTAGCCTGATGCAGAGGTGTCTTGTGTGTATACATTGTGCTCACTCCTGGAGACTTTACATTTTGGTGTGTTTCCTCCCTCCCCCTAAGCAAAAGGAAAACATTTTATATCCCCCCCACCCCTCGTGCATGAAAACATATTGTCAGCCCTATTGATAAGTCCATGGAGGATAGGTCCATCAATTAGCTATTAGCCAGGATGGGCAGGGATTTTAAACCACGCTCTGAATTGACCCTAGCCTCTCTGTATGCCAGAAGCTGGGAATGGGCGACAAGGGAGGGATCACTTGACGATTACCTGTTCTGTTCATTCCCTCTGAAGCACCTTGCATTGGCCACGGTTGGAAGACAGGATACTGGGCTAGATGTACCATTAGTCTGACCCAGTATGGCTGTTTGTATGTTCTCTTCTGAGCAGTAGCAGCTGTCACAACTTCACACTTTGACTTTCTGTTGTAGGAGAAATCACTGACGTGGAGTTCAGGTATATCATACCTATGCTCAGTTTCCAGGGAGAAAGCCTGCCTGAGGAATTGGATATAAATTATAGAGATGAATGCAACAGGCAAACTCTCTTGCCGTTTGACACATTATCCTCCAAGATTCTGCATCAGAAAAACACCACCACCACCACCATCAACAAAGCATTTCTTCCAAAACTGAAATCTTGCTGTCATGATAAGAACAGCGCTATACCAATAATTTACTCTTTTTTTCTTTCTGGGCCACACAGGATTTATTAGCGTTATCATTTATAGAAAAACGATGTCACTGTGAGATTTACTGAGTAGGCACAGAATTTAAAAATCATCTAATCACTTTCATATAAGAAAATTGTGTATGCACGTGCAGACCTAGCTGCATATGGTGCAGTAAGACGGGGTCTGACTAAGGTGGCAGGGCTCTGGCAAGGGGTTTTGGGAACACTGTGTCAAGCGGTCTCCTTTTATACAAAACTAGCTATTTTGATGTGAAGATGCAAGCTTAAATTTTACTTTCTGATAGCATTTTGTGAATGACTCTCAATCACTCAAATGTTTGTGGAAAACAGGAATTTGTTTTTAAATGTGTGTGAATACTTGTGGAACTCTCCGCTTCAGAATAGTGCTGTTTGTTTATAGGCCAGATTTGGATGGAGAATCTGGCATATTGCCCTCACAGTCCCAATAATTGGAACTGCATTTGATCTTTTGCCCAGCCCTTATCACTCTAACATCACATCCAAAAAATATTCACTGTATGGGGTGCTCCGTTTATGCCTAAATTTATAGCTATGTTGCAGGGGAAGGAGAAAGGCACAGTAAGTTAAAGTCTGATTTGCATGAAATTATGAATGCAACCAGATCTTGGTATGAACTAGGGAAAATCTTTTGTTTGAACTCTTTAGTCTTTATATTCAATTTTTAATTAACTTTTCTCTGTAATTCTCAATATGTTTCTATTGTAATTCTCAATATGTTTCTATGGCATTCAGGGAACAAAAGGAAACTTACTGTGGCTAATTTAACTCCTGTAAATTCCCACAGATGATGAACAAATAAAGACCTTGTAGCCTGTGGTGGTGGGGAATGTAAGCCTTATGCTGTAGAAGCAATGAGTTCAAATGCTTTAATTATAACCTGTATTTTTTCTTTTCTTGTAATGAGACAGACATTAATTCTTACTATTTTTAAAGCAATAAAATATCTGATCCCAAACATTTCACATTTGGTTAAAATACTAATAAAAGCTTAAGTAGATTTAGGGTTAAAGTACCAGAGTGTGAGTTGAGAGGGTCTGGATTATTTCCCGGTCTTTGCTATGGTCTTGTATGACTATCAGCAGGTCACTTAGGGTACATCTGCAGAGCAGCTGGAGGTATAAGTCCCAGCTCAGGTAGACATACCTGAGCTAGCTCTAATTTAGGTAGTGTGCTAAAAATAGCAGTGACATCACAATGGCATGAGTGGAAAGATGAACTAGCTGCCCTGCATACAATACTATCCTAGGCAAATAGGTGTGTCCTTCAGATGGCTAGCCCATCCTGCCACCAGGGCAACCCTGGCTACACTGCAATTTTTAGCATGCTAGCTTGATCAATACTAGTGGGGATAGTGTCTGCCTGAGCTGACAATTACACCTGCATCTCCCATGTAGGCATACCCTTAGGTCAAATTTTCAGTAGTGGCTTGTAACTTTGGAGGCTCCAGTTTTTTGTTGCCTATCTAGAAGTATGTAAGGCCTGCTTTTTGGCACCTGTGAAAATCAGATTTAAGGCTCCTGTTCAGCAGGGTACATAAAGCCGTGCCTAACTTTAAGCACATGAGTAGTCCAATTAAAATAGGCATGTGGTTAAATATCTTGCTGAATAGGGTTGCAGGTGTCTCAGGCTGGCCAACGAAAAATTGAGGCAACCTGAAAAATGGTGGACACCTTTGGCAAATCTGGCCTCTGCTGACACAGTAAAAAAAATAAATATCTTTTCAGGTTTTTATGCTTCATTCTGGGATTTGAAAAAGGTTTGAACAAAACTGCCTTGATAACTTGGCCTCCCACACTAGCTGCATTGTATATGGCTTTGGGATTTGAAATGAACCCTTTGCACAGCACTCTTTTACATCCTCCCTATGTACTCCTTACCACTGTTCTTCTCAATAATATGGAGGATTCCGCATTCCCTTATGATATATTGTCATGAAGAACTTAAAATGTAATGATTTATTGTTCTAAAAATGGAAGACTTGTGCGTTGTTGTTTTTTTTGTTCTTTCCCCCTCAGTGTACAATCTAGTTTGGTTCTCCTATGTGATGGTACATTAATTAGGAACATAAGAATGGCAATGCTAGGTCAGACCAA
This sequence comes from Chelydra serpentina, assembly GCA_037349315.1. NCBI lineage: Eukaryota > Metazoa > Chordata > Testudines > Chelydridae > Chelydra > Chelydra serpentina. Next base: position 190,984,503 of record JBAIAC010000004.1, on the reverse strand, counting down.
TGGTCCATCGAGCCCAGTATCCTGTCTTTCAACAGTAGTCAGGCTAGATGGTTCAGCGAGAATGAACAGAACAGAGAAATTGTCAAGTAATCCATCCCCTGTTGTCCAATCCCTGCTTCTGACAGTCAGAGGTTTAGGGACCCTCGAAGCATGGAGTTTCATCCTGAGTATTTGACTAATAGCCATTGATGGACCTATCCTCCATGAACTTCTCATTCTTTTTCTAACTTGTTTATACTCTTGGCCTGCACAACATCCTCTGGCAATGAGTTGCATAGGTTCACTGTGTGTTGTGTGAAGAAGTACTTCCTTATGTTTGTTTGAACCTGCTGCCTATTAATTTCATTGGGTGACCCCAAATTCTTGTGGTATGTGGAGGGGTAAATTACACTTTCCTATTCACTTTCTCCATATCATTCATGTAGCCCTCCAATATATTCCCCCTTAACTGTCTATTTTCTAAGATGTACATTCCCATTCTTTTTGCTCTCTTCTCATATGGAAGCTGTTTCATACTCCTAATAATTTTTGTCACCCTTCTCTGTACCTTTTCCAATTATAATCTTTTTTTTGAGATGGAGTGATCAGAACTGCACACGCTATTCAAGGTGTGGGCATACCATGGAGTTGTCTAATGGCGTTATCATATTTTCTATCTTATCTAGCCCTGTGCCGATGGTTCTGAACTTTGTTAGATTTTTTGACTGCTGCTGCGCGTTGAGCAGATGTTTTCAGAGAACTTTATTCAATGAATAGTGACCATTAACCATTTAGTTTGATCCTTTGTCTTCAGCTGAGATCACTCCAGAATGTAGTTTATAACCTGAAAGCAAAATAATGTTAAGGGAGGAAGCAATTGTGTTAGTGCCACTGGATGTTTGGTTCAGAGAAACACTCCAAAGTTTGGCTATGTATTCAAAGCTGATCTGAACTTTTCCAACCTTTTACATCTGCAAAACTGAGCCACGCATCTCCCAGGAATCAGTTTTCTTATGAGATTAGTGCCCCTCACTCTTTCTTTTACCTTTATGAATAAAAGGCAAGTCTAGGGCCCAGCACACTCCCAGAGTAACAGATTTTATGCTGGGGGCTATCTTAGAATAAGAATGTTTCATCCACTGCAGATATTGTGAGAACAGCCTTCATTTTCATAGCATACATTAAAGCCAGGAAGTGCAGAGGCACGTGAAAGTGAAAAGGGGTGTGTGTGTGTGTGTGTGTGTGTGTTTGTGTGTGTAAGAAATTAGTTTTATGATCCTCCAGGTCATTCAGTGCTTGCTTTGAACAAAGGTTTAGGAAAGTTCATATTTCTTCTGAATCAATTTACCCAACCTTACTTAACTAACAAAAGGATGGCTAGCTAGTGATTAAATTGGAGGAGTGGGAGTCTGTACTTCTGGGTTCTGTTCTTGCTTCTGCCGATTACTGACGTGGTTTTGGGATACTGTATGTTTTAAATTTGATCTTTCTTTAATGCTGATTCCTCCATGGAAAATCAGCCCAATTACCTCTAAGTGCACTAACTAAACGCAGCAAGGGGAGAATATTAACTTTGTGTAAGGTGAGTGAGAATGCAAGCAGTGCCAGTGTTATGTTCCAGAACATTAGAGACGCTTTAAGGTAGTGCCCTTTAAGATCAAAGGATGGATGAGCACCCTCTAAGTACTTTCACACTGTGTGATAAGTTAAATGTAAGTACAATAATAAAGTGCTCAATGATGTACGTTATGCAAATGAAATATATTGGAAAACCATATTTTCTCTGTCTTGCAAACCAGTCATAGTGAATTACTTTTGTTTAATTATTGTAATAATCAAGTGTGGTTCAAGGTTATTTGGCAAGAATGTGAATGTAGGAAATGCTAATGGTGTTCTTACTCCACAAGCTCTACATATTAAAATAAACAGCCTTTGTGGCTTCAGGCCTCCTGGGTTTTGCTGTTATGGATGCTATTGTGATTTCTTAGGAGTAAACGATGACTTATTTTTTCCCTTCCTTTCTGTCCCATTCCTCAGTAGCCCATTATCTAACGCAGAGGGGGTCACTCTGGGTATGTGGAAGGGCCATCTAAATTCGACTGTGGAATGAGCAAGATAAGTCAGGGAAATCTTGTCAGTAAAATAGGTTGGCATTTTTCAAATGAAATATCTTTCCAGTGAAAAATGGCTTCTTTTGACAAATATATTTCAAATAATTTCTGACCGTATTGAAACTTAATTTTTCTTAACCTTTTAAAATCAAAATAATTAAGATCATGGAAATTTTCCAGTTACCAATAAAAAAAATTCAGTAAATGAAAGATTTTGGTAATTGTTTTAATTTAAAAAAATCATTTTTTGTGGGGGAGGGAGGATTGAAAATAGGTGCAATTTACAACCCTGTGGAACAAAACAATTTCAAAATGAAATATTTTTCATTTTTTGAGCAGCTCTACTCATCACCTTTCCCATGGAAGATGATCTTTCCTGGCTAATTTCTCCAGCAGACACATTGGACAGCCAGGGAGTCATTTAAAAGACCTATGTAGTCCAAAACCAACAAAAAGGCTAGTGGGGTCTGTAATGGATAGTGCAAATCCTCTTCAGACTATTTTTTTAAAACCATTTGAAATTGGTTAACAAGCCCATTCACCAATAAATGGCTCAGCAGAAGAGTAACTATAGCATAAACCCGATGTAAAAAACTGTATTGCATTTGTCAGACTGTCTGGAGTGGCTCTCAACCAGGAGGGCCTACCTCAGGGCAGACTGTAAGAAAACAGGGCAGACACCCCCAAGCTGGTTCTGTAATTAGATTTCATCAACCTAGTAACAAATGTGAACTCCTGGTTCACTATACCAGTGTTACCATGGAGTCACATACAGTTCCCTTAGACCCTCCACTCTATCTTGCCACCTAGGCAAACTGGATTTTTGTCACTTAAACCCAAAAATCACACGGCAGCAGGTTGCTCCCAGTCCCAAAGGACCAGCCACTTACCTCAGATCAATTGGTACCCTAGATCTTACACCAAAGACAACCCTGGCAGCCAATTCTATAATAAACTAAAGGTTTATTAGCTAAGAAAAGGAAGTGATAGTTATTGGGAGGCTAAAGCAGGTAATATATGTACAGGTGAGTCAGTTTGTCATTCCAAATGGTGGCAGTGATGTAATAAACTGCCAGTTTCCTACAAGTCTTTTCAGGGTTCCCAGATTCTCTGGGGAACTCTGCTTTGCATCTGATATGCTTCCCTGTAAGAGTCCAAACAGTCCAGAGATAAAGGCTCTTTCCTGAATCCATACTTGTAGCTTCTTCTCACAGAAAACAAGCTGACGGGGTTATTACCCACGTGGGCTTTTCCTTTGATGCCAGGCAGTGAGGAATGAATTTTGAGTCTTTGTCAAGGCTGGTTCCCCACTCTGGCACTTTGAGTGCAGAAGGTCAGGGCCCGCAAAGATTCAAAAAATTAATACTGGCCGCTCCAGGCTTGTATTAAACTCCCAATATTACAGCTTCTCTCTGACCTTGGATTGGTAGATGCTGCTGCCACCACCCAAGTGCAAAACCCATTTGAGAGCCCAGGAAGGTGCACTTGGTAATTCCTTCCTGTGGGGTGCCGTCAAGTCCTTTCAGTCCCGCCTCTGGGGAAGAGCTGAGAAAGAAAAAACAAGGAAATAATTGTTGCCGCCAGAAAATTAAACAACATGTGCACAAACCTCTTAAGACACAAAAATCCAATTCTGTTCTTAAAGTTAAATTTTTATTAATAATAAAAAAAGAAAATACATCTGGGAACTCAGGCTATTGCTAGATTTAAAAAAAAAACAGCTACAAGAATTAAGCACCAATAATAGCTTTCTTGAGGTCCAGCTTAAAATTTACAAGCAAAACAAAAGCACCTGGGTTAGCACAGAGGAATCCACAAGCCATAACAAAATTAAAGGGATAAAACCTAATCCTGTCTTCCTAGACATTTTCTGATCTACTTACATATCTGGGGTTTTAAATGAGTAGTTTCTAGGTATGATACTGTTGTTTTTTTTCATATCTGGCCCAAGTTTCTTACAGCATAGCTGTTGCCCTGTCTGCCTCTCCCCAGGAGAACAGCAATGGACAGACAAAAGGAGAGTCTTTTTTTTTTTTTTCATTTTTCAAAAGTTCTAGCCTTCCCATTGGCTCTTTTGGCCTCACTTCCTTTTACCTATGCATAGCAGTGAGACTTTTTAACCCTTTACAGGTAGCACAATTAGAGAACAGCTACTAAAAGGGATTTTATAGCTGCTGGCTGAGTGTCCATAAAAGGGAGTTACCTCCCCCTCCCCCCTTCATTTATCACAGTCTTTGACCTCTGATTATCACACACAATGACCCTTTGCTTTGAAATTAACTCCTTTCTGTTAGAGTTCTTCATTTGCATTCCACAAAGTTTCTTACTCCTTTTGATCATTATTTAGTTAGAGGGCTATACATAATGTAAATGTTTGTTTGCTACTATGTTATAATGGGATACGGATAAGTGAAAACAATGCAAGCAACATCACATTAGTTTTCATGAGGTTCAAACACCAAATTTACTCTTATGCATTTAATAATCATTCTGATCTATATTAATACACAAGTTAATTGTCCTGAGGGTTTGGTGTGAGCTGGCATCTGGTCTGCCGGCATCACACCCCAATGCAAAACTGGTGTAAGAAGGGATGTTCCTGTTGCTACTGAGTACATCTCATGGTTTCCCCCATTCTTGATAAGGCATCAGCCACTACATGCTCCTTTCTCTTGATGTGAATTATTTCCATGTCAAATTCCTGTAAGATTCCAGCGACGTAATCTAGAATTGGTTCCCTTCGCTTAGTGCAGCCATGTCAAAGGGGCACGATTGCGTAAAACAATACAAAAAATTATTACACAAATAAAGTTTAAGTTGCTTAACAGCCCAGACAATGGTATAGCATTTTTTCTCAATTACAGCATACTTCTCTTCAGTGGGGGTCAGGTTTTTTTTTTCTCAAGGTAAGCAATAGGATGTGTCTTAATCCCCACTCCATCTTGCATCAGTACTGTGCCTAACCCAATGTTCGAGGCGTTAATACATAGCACAAATAGTTTGCTGAAACCAGGGCTGACCAAAACAGGCTCTTTAGACAAAGCTTCTTTTAGGTTCTGGAAGCCTTTCTCACAGGCCTCTGTCCCTACCACCTCATCTGGTTACCCCTTTTTTGTAAGGTCTGTTGGGGGCCACAATGTCACTACACCCCTTTACAAACCCTGTTTTCTGACAGCATGTCCTGAGGTAGGCACTCAGTCATGAGCCACTCCAGACAGCACAACAATATTACTATTGGTTGACATTTAAAAAAATGTGCTGAATTTGGCTTATAAAGGGAGAGGGGAAAGGAATTATAATGGGTACTTAGCAGGAGTAAGTTACAAGTAACTTAGTTGTTTGTGACAATTTCTCTCTCACACACACTTACACAGGACTCCCTTCCTCATATGGACCTTCTAGAAGAAGAAGAGTGGAGGAAGAGGCAGTGCTATCTAATAAATCCTCTTTCTCGCCAATCAAGGCAATTATTCCCCCTATCCTCTCCTATCCTATCCTATGTGGATTACTTCAGACTTCCCAGAATTCATAAAGAGTGTAGCTGTATCCTTACAGATCCCCTTGGGAAGAAATGCAGGAATCTGAGCCCAGGGCTACACTAGGGAAGGGGGGGGTCGATCTACGATACGCAGCTTCAGCTACGTGAATAACGTAGCTGAAGTCGGCGTATCGTAATCGGCTTACTTGACCATGAAGACGGCGGCGAGTCGATCGCTGCAGCTCCCCCGTCGACTCCGCTTGCACCGCTTGATGACGTGGATTTCCGGAGCCGACGGGGAGCGTGATCGGGGATCGATTAAGCGCGTCTTAATGAGACGTGAAAAATCGATCCCCGATAGATCGATTGCTACCCGCCGATCTGGCGGGTAGTGAAGACAAGCCCACAGTATGCCCTGGTAGGTCCCCTAGGCAAGAAGAGTTTGGATTACCTGGTCTCCCATCCCTTGCTAAATTCCCTAGTGGTCTATGCCATAAATGACAACAGAAGGAGATAACATTGCTCCTGATTGACTCCTCATGTCCAGGAGCTCAAGCTATTCTTGTTTGCATTACAAGTTAGGGTAGTTAACTACCATACTCTAATGGCAAAGTATAACTATGAGTTCACAGATTACAGCACATGCTTTCATTTTACTGATTTTCCACAAGACCAGCAGGACCGGTTTCAGGCTCTCCTCACCGATGGTCATATGATTGCCAAAGCCTTTTTGCAAGACGCTTTGGACGTGCCCAACACAGCCTCTCATTCTATGGCAAACACCATAGTTCAGTGCTGTGCTTCATGGCTGCAGTCCTCTGGACTCCCCAGGGAAGATCCTGACACTGTGTTCTGAACTTCCATTCAAAGGCCCTAAGCTCTTCAGCAATGTCACATTTAAATCCCTTCATTCGTTACAGGATTCTAGAGGCCTACCTAATCCCTGAGCATCAACACCTCTGCAACCAATGGAGAATTTAGCCAGTCACAAACAATCCTTGGATCGGAGATGGAGGATGTATAGGGCGCAGGGCCAGACCCCACGGAGACTGTTACCAAAAATCTTTTGACCAAAAGCACAAGGAAGTGCATGCAGCTAAAGTGGAGCACCCATAGGGACAAACCATCTTGAAGAACACCGGTTATTATATGGGGAAATAACGCCTTTTGATGAATCAGCATTTTCAGGTGAAAAACATTTTGTAGAAAAATTCTCCCCCCACCCCTAATGTTAGGGGCGTCCATAAAGTTATCTTTCACATGGATCTAATGGCATGCTTATGTAACTAAATGGTCAGTGTGTTACATGTCCCCACTCTGGGCCTGAGCCACCAATATTGTGACTGTTAGAGCCCCTACCTTGAGTTCCTGGTTCTTTAGTGCCCAGTTCTTTAGCTCAACCTATAGACACTCATGATTTTAGTTCTAGAGGTCCTCGTTCCATCCCTGGTGTTCTGGCTGACACATGAGTGGGGACTTGTCTGTGGTACACCTGAATCTAGTGGTCTGAGCCCACAAGAGTGGGAGTCAAGAACCTCTGAGCTCTAATCTTAGCTCTTATCCTGATTCTCAGTCCTCTGGCAACTCATGTATGACAACTTCGGAATTTGTCTTTACAGATGTATGCATTCTGGTTTATATTATGAAGTGTCCCTATGAAAACTGCCATATCATGAATGTCTCTCTGTGTATCCGTGTCAGACTGCAAGCTCCATTTTGAATGTAAGGCTAGTTGCCTTCTAGGTTGTCCTTTTAAGCCTGTTGGAAGGAAATTCCAACAGGGGTAGGGATAGAGGTCTAACAATAGAGAGTTGTTTAACTTAAGGGCTCAACCACTGAAATTTAATCTCTCTAGACAGGAGACTGGCTCCCAACCAGGAAAACTGGTGTAGTGGGAAAGAAGTGCTCTTGGCAACCCTGATTTCTAGTCCTCTGGCAAAGCTGGCAATGAGGTCAACTGACAGAGGAGACTGAAAGGTTATCAAAAAGGAGGAGCTGATGGTTTTGGGTCTCTATCCATTTTGTCTCTAGCTCAAGAGGAGTGAGAACAACCGAACATGTAGGGGCCCAGATGGGCCCTGAGCCCAGATGGTCTCCCAAAGGAAGGTGAGCTATTTCATTTAAGATATTTGTTGTGTTCTGTATGATCTGTACTATCTTGTGCTTTGTATGACTAAGTAAAAGGGTAATTGGGTTATTCTCTGGGCAAAGTGTGGGAGTGTGTTATCTGCTTCACAATTACCACAAGCCTCCAGAGAGAGTTAAACAGTGAACCAAAGGGCTTGTATCTTTCAATAAGATTCTGTGACAAGGTATGTTTTAAGAAACTGGGCTATCTTAGGGGTCAGTGCTGGAGCTCTATTTTCAAGGAGAGAGAGAGAGAGCAGACTGAGAGTCAGTTTTCCAGGAAACTTCCAAGAAGGACCAAGGGAGGAAATGTTGCTGTAGGCTGCTGAGACCCAGGGGGTCTTAAACCACCTAGGGATCCAGGAACTTAGAACCTTGAATTTGCCTCACAGCTCAGGGCCGGCCAACAACATTTTGGCACCTGAGGCGGGGAGCTCAAATGACTCCCCCATATCCCCTCGCTTGGGCCAAAGCTTTGAAAGGTCTCAATTCTGCCTTCTTCCTGTTTTACTCCTCTCATGGTACTGCTCCGCTACCTACCCCAATAAAGGAGAACTAACAACTTAAAATGCCTTGTTCAAAAATGTTAAGTATCACTTAACTTTCAAACGCCTGAACAGCAAATGGAACTTTTCTTTTCTGCATAGTAAACACTGGCATTTTTATTTGTTTGAATAATCAAAGTGGTGCTTTCTGTGCCTTCTTGGTTGCAAAGATTTGAACTGCTTCCTGAAGGTCCACAGTCTGGGCCAGCTCATGCTCTATTGAGATGGTTGCAAGGCCGACCAGCCTCTCCTGTGTCATTGTGGAGCATAGATGTGTTTTTATTAACTTCAGCTTGGAGAAGCTGCATTCTCCACTGGGTGCTGTTACAGGAAGTGTTAGAAGTATGCATAGAGCAACAAAAGCATTTGGAAAGAGGGTGGTCATCTTATTTGTGCACATATATTCCAGAACAGCCTTTGGAGTTGATCCTGCTGAAATGTATCTTGGAAGGGCTTTCAGTTCATCACCTAAATCACTCGCATCAATGTCGTGCATGTCATCATGTGTCAACACTATCTCTAGTGCCCTGCATTACTGGTGTAGGTCTTCTTCAGGTATAGTGAGGAGTTTGGGAATATTATACAACATCCCAAATATACTGCTGTGTTCCTTGAGCTGCATGAAATGTCCTCCAACTGACTGTATTACACATTCTAATACCTGATTAAAGAATTCAACTTTTAATTGTTGTTTGGGGTCTCTTATGGGATTATCCCATGCCTCGTAATCAAAATGTCTTCTTCGGTGAGTCTTGTATTCTTGAATGGGTGGGGGAAATAGCTTTAGTGTGAAGTTCCTCTGCCAACTTCTGTGCACTCTTCAGAATGTTTTGAAATCCCTCATCTTACCGGTAAGACTGTAGGTGTGACTTTGTCTTGTCCAGTTGTTCCATTGCTCCAGATGTATCAAGGTCAACACCTTAGAGTCTCTTGCTTACAACATTTATTTCAAACAATATGTCATGCCACAACAGAAATGTGAAGTTATGTACGTTTCTGGTGATTCCATTTCCCTCTGCCACTGTTCTCCCACGAACAGTTCCTGTCATAGCATTATCCTCCATAATGGCAACTATTGCATCATCTATCTTCCCAATTTGGTGTTTCAGAGGCTTTATCACCTCCACTTGACTTTCCCATCGTGTGGCACTCAGTGGTTTCAGTGTCAGAGAGGATGTTCCCAGATGTTGCCTCAAAATTTTCCGCCAATGAGTTGATGCAGAGAAAAATACATAGATGCTTTGAATTACATTAAAAAATTCAGCAGCCTCACTAGAAGCTGATGCTGCATCACTGACCATCAAGTTCAATGAATGAGAACTGCATGGGACAAAAAAATCGAGGGTTTAACTCCCATGTCTGCACTCCTCTGTTCTTTCCTCTCATGTTGGCACCATTATCGTAGCCCTGACCGCTCATGTCAGCTATCGCAGTTCCTGTATCTTCCAGGTTTTTAAGCAGCACATTTGTCATACCAGCTCCTGTAGTATCATCAATGTTCATAAATTCTAGAAAATGCCCTGACAGTCACCATTGCAGGGACATTTTCACTAGGTTCTGTTGTTGTTACAAAACCCACCATTAAAGTCATTGGTTCCGTATGGCTGATGTCAGGTGTGCAGTCCAGAATAACAGAGTAATATCTTGCTGACTTCAGATCTGCCACAATCTTGACTTTTGTTGCCAGTAACTGTGATATCTCATTTTGAATTGTTTTTCCAAGGTAGTGGTGTGTGTACATTTCATGGGTGGTGACTCTCCTGAGATGCTCCTGGAGTACAGCATCAAACTCAGCCATCAACTCCACAATTTTAAGGACGTTTCCATTGTTTGACACATACAGCTGATCGGAAGTGCCACGTAGTGCTAGGTTTTGGGTAGCAAGCATTCTCACAATGGCAATGAGCATTTTCAGAACCTTTTGCCAGTAAAGACTCTGAAACAATCTTCTCTTGATGCTGATCATCTATGGTGGCCTTTAACCTTAGTCTCGTCTCAATCTCTTTCCACCTATAGAATGCTCTTTGGTGATTTGCTGCCTTCTCATGGCATGCCAGATTTCTAGCCAGATTTTTCCAGTCCTTTGTTCCTATAGAACCCAATGTGGCTGGAACATTAGACTGGAAGAGTTTGCAACAAAAACAGTATGCAGCATTCTGGGTTTTTGAGTACATAAGCCATGGCCTCTTCACTTTTTCGCCATTGGGGATTTCATGCCAGTAATGTGTTGGATGGAATGTGTTTTTGTTGTCTTTGGGGAACATTATGTTTTTCACTTGCTGTGGCCCATGCAGTACAAGGAAGTCCCTCAGGCTACTTATCAAGTGGGTCCACAATCCTGGATCATCTAGACTTAAGGAACTAAACTCAGCAGCAGCTGTTTCTTGCGCCTCACCACACTCTTCTCTGATCTACACTTTTCTTCAGGAATGTGCATGGTTACATCAATTTGAGATGGAGATATGGATGCTGCAGTAGCTGACAGGTCACCTGCACTCTGACTAACTGGAAGATCAGGCATCTCCTCACCACTCACATCCTCACTGGGGCCGGAGGGTTCACCGTGAACATGTGTATCTCAGGAGAGCACCTTCCTGCTTAGATAGAAAAGCTTCCTTTGATTTCTTTCTTTTTCTGAATGCTGCCCCAGAGGGGCGTTTTCTTCTTTCACTCATGACTGCTGTTCTGTGCTCTCAACACTCAATTGAAAGGGTCAAATAAACAGGCTGGTAGCAGGACCTGAGTGAGGGAAGGTATCAGCATCTTAAGGGCATAACTGGCTTCTACTACTTCAGTTGACTGCCTGTTCTCCTCAAGTGGGTTCAGGGAATCAGCAGGAAACAGGAAGCTCCCTGAGAAGCTGGTGTTAATCAGTCCAGGCTCCTGGGGATGCTAGAGAGGTACATAAGAGGGAGGCATGTCAACTTAATCTGGGACAATGGATTAACCTTTTTGCTTCAGATTCCCCATCTTTATAATGTGGGTAATAATACTTAATTGCTTGCCTCAGAAGTGTGCAACGAGGGTTCATATTTACAAAGTGCCTACATGTAATTACAAGAGCAACCAAATTTATTACACGGTGGCAGTGATTTGTTTTGTTTTTACTTCTGGGATGCCTTGACAACAGAATAAATGATGCTTCTAATTCCTTACTGGGAGTTGGCTTCTGTCCTGGTTGACTATTATTATAAATATTTATTTGAATGACCATAATGCCAAATGCTGCAATCAGAGCCCTATTATGCAAGGCACTGCACAAACAAGCGCACAGAGTAAGAGATGTGCTAGGTTCCATTTTTGCATCTTAAATAAGAATTAGTGAGCCATCACAATATGCTCATACTCATTCATTAGCATCATAAAAATCTTGAGATTTATTTAGTAAGTGTTGATAGGCAGAATATTTTACTTTTATTTTATGTGGTGTGATGGCCAGGCTTTTTCAAATCATATCAGTCTAAAACTTACTAGCTATCAGCTTTAGAACAGTTTTTATAATAACTTAAAGCAGATTTGACTTTTCATTGCTGCATTAAAACCCTTTTTTATTGTGTAATAAAGGGTATAGGCAGTATTTACATTGCCAAATATTTTAAATATGTAGCAAAGTCCTTGCGAAAAGTTGAGATATAGGCATCACTCACTTCAGTAAGATTTTGCTTTAATAAGAACACAGCAGAGTGTTATTGCTTGACATTATGTAGAATGGTTCTTGGAGTGCGTCTTATGTGAGTCAAATGTCATTCTATGGGCAGTTTTCAATAGTGTAGTTACCACATGTAGTCATTGCTGAGAGGCAGTGTTGGTCTAGTGAACAGGCTATGGAATTGGCAGCCACACGACTGGGGCGCTAGTGACAATTCTGCCACTGTGGGTATGTCTACACTGCAATAAAAAATACCCATGGCACTGAGGGCAAATCTACGCTACAGCCATAGGAGCCGACTTCCGTCGGCTCCAGTGGGTGCGTCGGGGGCGGGGCCCCACAACGTCGGCCGGCGTCCGGGGTGGGGCGAAGGTAAGTGCTCCGGTCACGGGCACGGGGCTGGTGGGGAGCTGCCGGTGGGTGCTGAGCACCCACCAATTTTTCCCCATGGGTGCTCCAGCCCCGGAGCACCCAAGGAGTCAGCGCCTATGGCTACAGCAGCGCTGCTGTAGCATGTCTGGTGAAGATGCACTATGACGACAGGAGCTGCCGACATAGCACCAGTGTGGACAGCGCTTAGGTCGATGTCAATTGCGTTGCTTGGGGGGGGGAGGTGTCTTTTACACCCCTGAACGACGTCAGTTACATCCACTTAAGTGGTAGTGTAGACCAGTCCTTAGTCTCTGAGCAAGTGGAAAACTGACTCAGGTTTGCTGACTCAGGCTGCGGGCCTAAAAATAGCAGTGTAGATGTTTGGGATTGGGCTGGACTCACCCACTTCACAGCATCTGAGCCCTGGCTGCAGCCCAAGCCAGAATGTCTATGCTTCAATTTTATAGTACCACAGCCCAAGGCAGCTGTCCTAGGTCAGCTGCAGCTCTGCCACAGGTCTTTTATTGCCGTGTAAGCGTACCCTGTATGACCATGTGTAAATTGTCACTTAACCCTTCTATCTTGGTCTCCTTTTATGTAAAAGCTGGGGTAAGGTTTTTGAAATACCTACCTTTGTAAAAGTGCTTTGTTGTCTGTGGGTGAAATGCACATTGTGTTTACTTTTATTCTACATAATCTATTGCAATGAAGAAGGCATTTTTGCCCAATTGCTTTCAGTAAGAGATTGCTCAGTAAGAATAAACAGGGGTATGTTACGTAACACTGCATAGGAATCTAATGCACTCTAAGAATGATGTGATTGTTTTGCCTCAGCATCTGTGACTTGCTTTGGCAATAGTGCAACTTCATCTTTAAAATATATTTATTCCATATTGCTCCATTAATATATCTTAGCTCTGCTCTTGAGGGACTCTTTGTAGCACAGAAAGGGTAGTTCAGTTTCCATGCTAGTTTAATCCTCTACATTTGTGAGAGGGCCAACAAAAGGTCCTATTTCTGCTGTGGACACTTGTCTCCTAGGACCTGGACTCGGATCACTAACCCATTTCACATAAACCTCTGAACAATCATTGCATTGTAATAAGGATCAAATACGTTGATATTCAAGCTTGCTCAGATGGTTTGTGGTGGCCTGTTGTTTGCATGGGACCTGGATTGTGTAATGGAAATATTATCTAGTTTTGAATATCAAACTTGATGTGTTTCACTCTTGGTTTACCTGTCATTGCAGAGATCATCTTATCTCCCCCTTCCCCCCCCTCCGTGAGATGAGCGGAAGATAATATATAGCATTTTTTACTATCTCTATTGTAAAGTGTCCTTTTATATCAGATATAACTGGAATTTCCATTCCCCACAGGAAATTCTCTTGGGGCGGGGGGCATTGTTCCAAATCAAAATGAAAAGCCAAATTTTCCTAAGTCATATACTTTTATTCAAATCATTGAAACATTTCATTTCAAGAATGTTGAAATGTTTCATTTAGACTCTTTTGTATTATATTAAAATAATACCTATTGTTCTTTATTTGTATTACCACAGCTAGAAGCCTTAGTCACGACCAGGATCCCATTGTGTTAGATGCAGTACAAACAGAACAAAGATACATACAGAATATCTATATTACAACTAACATTTTAATATAATGTCAAAGCGTATATGAAAGGTTTCAACTTTTCCTGTTAAATTTTATCCCAATCAACATTTCTGTTAAATGTTTAGATTTCGATGAAACTGCATTTTTTTGACACAACTGTTCCATCAGAATTTTTTAAATCAGCTCTAAATATAACTTGTTGGGATTCAGGTTGAGAGATAGAATTACTACTGATTTCTAAACAGCATAATAATGTAGTTGTTGCTATTTAGAATCCATCCACAGTTCATGAACCAGCGGCATCTCAGCTCAACAGAACCAATGACAGGCAAGATAGACAGTTTTTCTTTCCTATCTTTGCAAGAAACAGGAAGTGACAACAATATTCTATCCTTTCAGGACCCTGTTGCACAAACTGATTTGCTTCTAGACCTAGTATCCTGAAAGAGGAAATATACTTCAAAGGGCATATCACACTTCGTCACTAGAAATTCTCAAGGACTCTTAATTAACCTAGGGTCAATTCACTCTGTTCACATAAACCCTAGGAAATTGTATGGGTGAAATGTGCAGCTGTTAAGAGGGAGAGCTGCAGTGACGAAGCTTGCATTGGAGAGCTGGGTGAAGGCTGCATTGATATGAATATATATTCACATTTTTGTTCACTATTTGTGACTACTCTAGTGCATGAATTTATAACACCACCAAGGTCTTATATGGCACTTTTCACCAGTAGATCTAAAAGTACTTTACAAAGGAGGTCAGCCTCATTATCCACATTTTTACAGATGAGAAACTTGAGGCACAGAAAAGGAAGTGACTTGCCTAAAGTCACCCAACTGGCCTGCGGTAGAGCCAGGAATATAACCTGAGTCCCGAGGCAGTGCTCTATACCCTAGGCAACACTGTCTCCCATAACTGCACAAATGCTTGTGGAAACGGGGGTCTTTAAGGGAGTATTGTAGAAATTCACAGAAGGCAAATTTAAAATTCCTAATTGTGAGTGTTCCTAGTGACTCAAAAATTACTCTTTTCCAGAAAAGGAATAGAAATATTCTATGGGATCTACATGCCAATCGAAATAGCTGGAATTTGAAATAATGTATTAACAGCAATTAACTCGTGCACAAAGTACAGACAAATAATTATTCACCAGATAATTTGGAAGAACGAAATATATTCCAGAAAGTCATGGTCTGTTCACTGACAGAAAAAGGGGGCAAAATATTGAATTACATTATGTATTAGGAGATATCCATAAAGGTCAACCTGTGCTTATAAAACATATGCAGTATCTCTTTTATAGATGGTAGACTTCCTTCTCCAGAGCTGTGCATCCAGAAGCCTGCAAGACCACTTCATTTAATTAAAAAAGAAATAATTAAAAATCAGATGTACACCTGTGACCTCCTCCATTTCTTCAGGGTTCAATAGGAAGTTTGCTTGTGTCAGTTTATTTTTTTCAATAGCTTGTGAAATGTCATGACAAACTTTTTCATACAAAACCAAAATAGACTGGTATAGTAAATTATATATAAAGTCAAGTGTTAATAGGAGCATTCTTAGTCGGCTGCTTCAAATAGCATTTTTGCAACAATAGGCTCTGATTTTTGTTTCAGGAATGAATTAGTAATGACTGTTGCTGCTCGTCCTATTGGAAATTGGATGTGTTGTGAAAAAGATGGGCTATGTACCTAAAGAGAAGGGGTGGCAGCTGCAATGCTCTACAGCTGTTTGCTGCCAGTCCTAGGAATATCCTTGGCCTTTCTACAGCTCCTATTGCACTTGGTTATAACCAGATCTAAGATGACTTCATGGAGTGCAAAGGTGGTTGGCAAGGAAAGAAAAAATCAGATGTTCATATGTGCATGTATAAATCTCCATTACATTTTGGTCCCAATTGCCTTTCCAGTCCACTAAGTCGTGTGTGTAAAATTAACTGCATATGAACTTTGTGGCTTAGATTCATCTCTGACAATATCTATTTATAGAATATTTATTTTTACTGCTATGTAATGCATGTACTGATCCAGCAAATCACTTACACACATGCTTAAAGTTAAGCACGTAGGTATAACCACTGAAGTTAGACCCAGCAGGGTATGTCTATGCTGCAATTAAACACCTGCGGCTGGGTCAGCTGGCTTGGCCTCGCGGGTATCTTGCTGCAGAGCTGTAAAATTGAGGTGTAGATGCTTGGGCTGGAGCCCATGCTCTGGAACCCCGTGAGGAGGAGGGGACAGTCCCAGAGCCCATCCTCCAGTCAGAGCCTGAATGTCTACACCACAGTTTTACAGCCCCGCAGCCTGAAACTCCTGAGGCTGAGTCAGCTGACGTGGGCCAGCCATGTGTTTAATTGCAGTTTAGACATATACTCAGTTATGACTTACTATTACATATTAGATTTTTGTCAAGAGCACTAATCGCTTGCTTAAAGTTTATGCACCAGCTTAAGAGCTCTGCTGGACTAAGGCCCAAATCTGGACCTGAACTCCCCAGAGCTTGGGCTTATTTTCATCTTTGGGTTAATCTAAAATGAATATTGGAGCACCATCATAACACACCAGAAATCAAAACTATTGTGTATATAAAGCATAAACCGAAGTATATGCAACAGAAATGGTACTATTCAGAAAGCATATGTAGGAGTTAGGGAAATGGGGGAAGTTCTGGTGTTGACCCTCAAATTCAGAACACTTGACTGCAATCACAACCCTGGAAAAAGAGACAGAGCCTAGTATTCTTCTGGGCTAGCAGCATGACCTGAAACTGTGGTGCTAAGAAAAATAACAGTTTGGGTTTGGTTTGGCAGGTTAGAATGCAGCTCAGTTTTGGTGAGTTTGAATTCTGGCTGAAGCCATTTGCATAGACCGAGTGTTGTAGCACTGCTCAACACCACCTACCATGCTGTCCTTCAACACTTCTGTCTTATTCCTGCTGACGCCTGAGCATGCTCTCTTTGTCTACCTCCCCTCCGGCTCTCCTGCAGTGTATTGTATGTCCCCCACTTCTGATCATTAGGGTTTCTTTAGAATGTGGTCTAGATCTGGTTGAAGAGCGGGGCGGGGGGGGGGGGGAATTTATCATACATTTGCCAATTGACAAAAAAATTGCAAGTAATTTAGCTGATTAATACTGCTCAGCCATCTATTTTCGTCTCTATAAACATACTTATGGATACTTTTACTTTATTTTAGATGAGACATTTTTTCTTTCACTTCACCACTGAAGCTAGGAAGATGACTTACTTTCCTGAAATCTAATCAATTTCTCTTATAAACTGCTTCTATTTCAAATCGTTATCATTTAGAAGGATGGGTAAGTCATGGAGAAACACAGGTGCTTTTCAGGGATTTACAGGGAGCAGTTAAAACGCTAATATCAGAGAGGAAGGATGCGAGACCAGCTCTGACAGAAGCACTGGTCCCAAACTCTCCTTGATTTATTTTTAAACAGGGGAAGAGTGATGTGCCCCCTCCTAGAAAGGACTCATTTATTTTCTATGCTGATTTTCAGGGCTCAGAAGTGTCTCTCCAGGGCCTGAGCTTCTCTGAATGGTAATCTCATTCACACTAGTAGATATAAATATATTCTGGATGATCTCTGCTGGGAATCCCCAGCTTGTGGAAAATTATGAATTCAGAGATCAAGAGCTCAGCAGAGAAGAATTCACCGCCTGAACCACCAAGCTTCACAGCATTTTTTCATCAAAAACTGAACTGGGGGACAGAAGGAGCTTTCTGGGAAACTGCAGGCAGGGCAAGGCTGGAGGAAATTGGGTTCTACAGGGATACAGAGATAGGGAGAATGTCAGCAAATTGGGCAGCCTTTTGGAAAGGGGGTAGAGAGATGAAAGGTTCTTGAGTTTACATCTGCACTGCAGATGGGAGTGTGAATGGCAGCTCGTGTAGACATACTTGTGCTAGGTGTACTCTAGCGCTCTTACTAAATATAGAACTGAGGACACTGGTGCGGGTATCAGCACAGGTTGCATAAGCCAGCCTGACCCCCCGGGGTACGTACGCGCTTGTGCAGCCACCACTGAAGCCCATGCCACTGCATTATCGCTTCTATTTTTAGTGAGCTAGCTAGAACATTGGGACGGCTATGCAAGCTGCCATTCACACTCCGTGACTGCAGTATAGACTGACCCTAGGACAGAAGTGTTCTGGGCAGCTGAGGGGAAAGAACCTCCAAAGGAGTCAAGGGGATGGAGATAGTGTGGAAAGAGTGGAACCTACCATGGGAGGAAAGTGGGGTAGTAGTGGGAGCCGAGTATAGAAGGCAGATATTTGGCAAGGATCATGGGCCACAGGTGTGTGGAAAAGGAACACTATTAACTTTGGTTAGTTCAAATAAGCATCTACATTCTTTGGTTTGTATCCAAACTGAGCCAAGACAAACCAACCCTTTGGGACACATCCAGTTGGAATATGCCCCTGATGATGATGATGCTCAATTTATTACTCCTACATTATACATGTATAGACACAGAAATCCACGTTGTAGCCCTGACACAGGTAAAATGCCTAGTGAAGATAATGGGAATCTTTCCTTCAAAAAGACTCCAGGATCTGGATAGATACCCGTTAGGAAATGGCTACATGCACATTGGCTATTCATAGCAATTTGTAAAAATCTACCTTTATAGTCTGTAGGGCCGGCTCTAACTTTTTTGCTGCCCCAAGCCAAAAAAAACCAAAAAAAAACCCCCACACTGAGCACCGCCCCCCCCAGGAAAAAAACGAGCGCCGCCCCGCCGAAACAACCCCCCATCCCCCAAGCCCCGCTGAAACAACCGCCCTCCCCTTCCCTTCCCCACGCCCCGCGCCGCCGAGCCAAAACAACCCTCCTCCCCTACCCCAAGCCCCACGCCGCCGAGCCGAAACAACCCCCCCCTCCTCCGAGCCCCACGCCGCTGAGCCGAAATAACCTCCCCACACCGCCGAGCCGAAACAACCCCCCTCCCCTCCCGCAGCCCCGCGCCGCCAAACCGAAACAACTGCCCCCTCTCCTGAGCCCCGTGCCGCCCTGCTGAAACAAACTCCCCTCCCCCAAGCCCCGCGCTACCCCGCTGAAACAACCCCCCCTCCCCCGAGCCCCGCGCCACCGTCGAAGTTAAAAAACCCAACAACCATGAGCGCCATCGCCAAAGAAAAAAAACCAAACAAACCTCAAGCGCTGTCCCTTGCAAGGTGCCGCCCCAAGCACGTGATTGGTCAGCTAGTGCCTGGAGCCAGCCCTAATAGGCTGGTAAGTAAGTACACAGCAATTGTACCTTGTACACTGGCTGAGAATGTGGCCCATTACTGTTCTATAGCGCCATTGAAGAATCTGGTCTATTATTTCAAGTTGTACCTGTTTCAGTGAAATAGAGTAGGAAACTGCTCTGTTCCCATGTTACTTATGCTTCTCACAAATCTTTATGTATCATACATTCACTGTTCAAATGTGGGTGCCTAATGTAAGGCACTTACATGGGGTCTGCTCAGCACCTCTTAAATTAAATCCACTTTTAAATGACTAATTATGGACATAAGTGCCTAACTAGGTGCACATATCTGAAAAAATTGGCCCATTTTCCCAAACTTTTAAAGCTCTGCTCCTTTTAGAGCCAACATCTATGCATCTTTTACATGTAATAATGCAACACGGGTATATTTTAAAACTTAGTTTTCACAGTGATCATTAGCAGGGCTCAGCAGTGGTTTTTGACAATCCTCTCTGCTCAAATCTCTCATCCACAAGTGCACACATGAACTGAACAGAGGTAGGAATTTGCATGCCAGGTTGCTAGTATGCAGCTGTTGCCATTTCATGGCTGCACAGGATTATTTTAAAAACACAAGTTCTTTCATAAACTGATTGGAGGACGTTGGCTAGGAAAAGGCCACTAGTTGCCTGGAAAGTTAAATCAACCCACTTCTCTTCTTTGTGCCCCTTTATCTTCATAAAAATGTCAACATCTCAAACTCATTATAGTATTTGCTTCAACAGCCTTATTTTTCACCTTAATTCATATATTTGATTGAAATGTAACTAAAATAATTGACTGGACTAAAAATGGCTTGGACCAATCAATCACTGGGCTAGATATAGATCTCTCTTCTTATTGAAATCACTTGTGCTTCCCACCTCATTGAGCTTGTGGTTTATCAGCAACTTCTGTTGTAAGTAACTCCCTCCTTTTATTGAGCGCTCTCAGAATTTGGGCCATTTGGCTGTTTCTGCTTGCAAGGGTGCGGGGGGTGCAGCAGCACCCCTTGGCTTGAAGTGGTTTCCATCATATATACAGGTTTTACAGTTTTGTTCAATGGCTCTCAGCACCCGTAATATAAAATTTGTTCCAATGCCACAGCTCTTCAGTTTCTATTATATTTAGCTTCCTGCAACAGCAGGCCAGACTTCTTATCCGAGAACATGGCTTGCGCTCTCTCCTCCCCTCCTTTTGGTCCATCGTCCTACTTTGCAGCAACAGTTCTCTCCAAAACTTGACCCCTTCTTTATAAGGTGAAATGTACTTTTAAGAGTCTTCAGTTGGACCTCCGTTTCCTTAGCCTTTTCCAGTTAAAGGGATAAAAGCTCTATGTATTTAAAAAAAAAAAAATCTGAATCAAGTGGCAATTGCTGATCCAAGAGATGCAGGTTGGACCCGAGTAGAGAGGAACTCAGACCAAAGCTCTGCAGCAGAATGATGCCAGACTTCAGGGAGAAGGTACCGTTCAGAAGGCTCAAGATCTGAATTGTGAGGTTGGCCCCCATCTCTGATTCCAAATCCTACTCCTATCTCAACCCTCTGAGTCAGGGAGTTCAAAATCTACCTGTGTAAGGTGCTCAAGGGGCCCCAATTTCCATAGGTCCTGAGCACTCACAATTTTCAATATATTTATCCTAGTAACATCCCCGTGAGCTAGGGCAGTGCTACTATCCCCATTATACAGAGGGGGAACTGAGGCACAGAGAGACTGAGTGACTTGTCCAAGGTCACACAGCAAATCTATATTGGGTCTTCTGAGTCTGAGGTTACCATTCTAGCCATTGGAACATCTGTTTTCTCCTCTGAATGTGACTTCAAATATTGCGGTTCTGGCCATTAGGGACACTGGCCATTTAAAATTCATGAATTTTTGTTTTCACTAATGTGTCCACACAAACGTATGCTAGAGCATACACTTGTACAGGGCCTTAGTTGTGGAAAAACTCAACCAGGAAAGAGCTTGTGGTGGCACAAAGCAGCCTCTCCCTCAGTTGCATTTGGAAAGGAGGGTGGCCTGTTGATGGTCATTACCCTTCAAAAATGTGCTGCCAATATTTGGGAAAGGTGTTATGGGCAGAGCATCTGGTGGGGGTGTTGATTCAGCTCATCCCAGTCTGTCACCTCTTCCAGCAGAGCTTCTGTGGAGCCCCTAACACAATCTAAAGCTATCCCATTGCAACCTGGCCTGCTGAGCATAAACCCTTAAGGGGCTGGGAGGACACTCCAAGCAAAATGCTGAAAGGGGCTATGGTGGTCTCAGATCTCACACTGGAAAATTAGAGGCTAGAGTGGGCCTTGTCCCTCAAAAGGCAACTGGGATAGCCTCGAGTGTCTCCCTATAGACTTTCTGCCATTTGGAGAGAGAGTTTAACTCAGAAAGTTCTGGTAATTTGTGTGGGCTTTGGAGAAACATCCAACACAACATAAACCAATAGTGCTGTGCTTCCCAAACTCCATCCAAGCTGGTTCTTAGCCAGATTTTTACTTCTATGTTTGCTTGTGTGTGTGGGGGGGTATGTATTTGTTTACCAGGGTAAGAGTGAGGTGAACGGGAGAATAAAGCAGGTAGCTGTACTTGGCTGAGATAGTTCATGTAGCAGTGCAGCAAGTTGCCTGAAAAATGACCGCCTGTTGGAATGGGCACAAGTAGTTTAACTGGGTCCCAAGCAGAGTTGGTGGATTGCTTAGTTGCAAATAATATTTTTTGTGACCCTAAGCACCACTGTATTCACACTGTACACACTATTGTAATAATCTTTCCACAAAATATGCCTTGTGATGCACCATTTGAAAACTGATAACTCACTGATCATTAATATTCTTGTGTGTATGTATGCAGTGTGTATTATGATTAATGGATATAGCTAGAATGTGTTCAAATGAGGCATGTCGGGGGAGTTGGTAAGCAGGTCTGCCCTAGCCAAAAGAATGTTTTTGATTCTCTGACCAGCAGCCGAGTTGCCAAGCAGAGACAAGGAAGATACATTTTACATGTCAGGTAAACAAAGATATCAAGCTAACACGTGAGGGCGGAGACAGCATTGTTTCTATGCCTCAGCAGGAGAGAGAAGTTTGATCTGGATTTTACTTTCAAAGAATACCATGGAAAGGTTTTTTGGTCTGTAAAATGTATTGGAGGGGAGGGAGCTGAACCTCAGGTGATAAGCAATTGTATGAAGTGACTGTATACAATATAATTGTATTATGAAAGTGTATCGAGTGAGGTCTTTTCTGAAAACTAATGACACACTGGTGATTAATATTGTGACGGGTTGGGGCCACAGAGACCTGCTTGGTGCTGCCACCTGGTGTGCCAAGGCTACTTCTGCCCCTGCTTCCAGGCCTTTTCCAGCTTGGGACTCCCGAATCCTGTCTGTTTTGAGCCAGATTCCACTGATCTGCTGCAAACACAGACCCAGGTCCGAACCAAGTCCACTCACCACTGTAAGGCCCCTGGAAGCGCTCTTGCCTTTGACACCCAGCTGCTCAACTCCAAGGAGGTTCAAACCCTTAATAAATCCGTTTTACCCTGTATAAAGCTTATACAGGGTAAACTCATAAATAGTTCGCCTTCTATTTCAAAGATAGAAAGATATGCACAGCTGTTTGCCCTCCCAGGTAACAACTCATACTCCAGGAAACTTAATGAGTAAAAAGTGATTTTAATAAGTACAGCAAGTAGGATTTAAGTGATGTCAAGTAATGACAGACAGAACAAAGCGAATTACTTAGTAAAATAAAATAAAACACGCACATCTATGTCTATTCAAAGTTAACACAGATAAAAGCCTCACCAGATTCGGATATTTTCCTTTTTACAGGCTGTAGAACTAGCCTGGGTCCAGCAGTCGCTCACATCCCCTAGTGTCTTTGTCCAGTTCCCCTCAGGAATGTCCTTGGGGGGGTGGAAAGCCTCTCCCTTTAGCCAGCTGAAGACAAAATGGAAGGGTCTCCCCCGGGCTTTTATAGTCTTTTCCCCCTCCCTGTGTAACATCCTGTTACCATGGAGTTTTGGGATCACCTGGGCAAGTCACCTGTCCATGCACCCTTCGGCAAACAGCCTAACCAGTTGCATTCCAGACCTGGCCCCAATGTGGATTGGGGTCTGCAACGTCTTTTGTCTGTTAAGTGCTCGTACTTAACAGGCACATTCTTTGCTCCCAAGATGATCCCATGCACTTACAAAGGCTATGTACAAAACCAGCAAATATAAAACCAATCTTCATAACTCCAACTACAACAATGATACATGCATACAAACAGGAGGAATAAATTCAGTAGGTCATAACTTTCACAGAGATATGTTACATGGCACATGTAGCATAAAACATATTCTAGTTACATATATACATTTATAAGCATCTCCCCATAAAGTTTTATGGGGAACACCGTCACAAATATCATTGTGCATTGTATATACTAACACTATATGAGGATATATGGATACTGTGACAAAGTTCCTCCTCTACCTTGGTGAGTCCTGCACTTATCAGCGGATTTTGATTGCCTCAGAGATCTTCCCCTCTGGTAGAACCCACAGTCAAATTCCTCCTGTGTCTGATCAGGAGTTGGGAGGTTTGGGGGGAACCCGGGCCCGCCCTCTACTCCGGGTTCCAGCCCAGGGCCCTGTGGATTGCAGTTGTCTATAGGGTTTCCTGTAACAGCTGCGTGACAGCTACAACTCCCTGGGCTACTTCCCCATGGCCTCCTCCCAACACCTTCTTTACGCTTACTGCAGGACCTTCCTCCTGATGGTCTGCTGATGCTTGTACTCCTCAGTCCTTCAACTCTTCTCCCTCTCAACTCCTTGTGTGCCTCTTGCTCCCAGCTCCTCGCATGCCACACCACAAACTAAAGTGAGCTCCTTTTTAAACCCAGGTGCCCTGATTAGCCTGCCTGTCTTAATTGTTTCTAGTAGGTTTTTCTTAATTGGCTCCAGGTGTCCTAATTAGCCTGCCTGCCTTAAATTGGTTCCAGAAAGTTCCTGCTTGTTCTAGTGCAACCCCTGCTCTGGTCACTCAGGGAACAGAAAACTATTAATCCAATGGCCAGTATATTTGCCTTCTATGAGATTTCTGTATCCCACTTGTCTGGGTCTGTCACAATACTTAATGCTATTATGCTTTAAAGTCTGTGGCCAAACAGAGAGAAAAAAGTTCCCTCCCAGATAGAAGAGAAGGCAGCTATCTACCTGTAAATTAAGCATCGGCAAAGCAAGAGTGGGTCTGTAGACAGGCTGCTGGGGTCAGAGTTGTTCAACCAGGGCTCTCTAGTATACAGGAACTCAGATATGACGTGCATGCTTGTAGGCTGGCTGTAAGCATCCCTGGCTGGGAGCTACTGGAGCAAAGCATTGTGGGTGTGGCAGGGCAAGTGGTGACACAACCCCTCCCTGATCTGGATTGCTCCCTGAATCCTGTGACAAAGTTTAGCCCCTGTTGTGGTCCACAGCTCATTTGTGGCCTGCACCTGGTTTCTTGTAGCGAGTTCATTATTTGTAAGCGTTCACTGAAGAGTTTGGATGAATATTTATTAGCCTACGGATTGTCTGCAAAGTATTTACTTCCATTATTTGTTGTTAGACGATGCACACTTACAGATGGTGAGCACTTTTCTCCACTAGTCCCATGGAAGTAAAAGGCATGAGTCCTGTCCATTGTGAATAAGCATTAGCAGTCTAGCTCTAAATGTGTCATGTCATTGGTGACCTAAGGAGAATGATATTGTTCAGGCACCCTCACTGGATAAATGAAATACCCCAAACCAAGAAAATGACTAAAAGTGACTAGCAAATAATATACTTTGGGGATACATTTTGGATGAATAATCCTTTGTCCTAAAATTAATTAAAGCTTTAGGATAAAAGCTGGGTGAAACCTTGAAATTCCAGACCACTGAATATTTTGACACTTTGAAATTTCCAGCACCTACATCTTGTGTTCCTAAAATGGAATATGCTCTTTGGCATGGCAGCTACACTCAGCAGCTGATGGGGATTCTGGGATCTGTGGTAGCTCTCCCATATGGACTACCACAGGGCCAGGGACCCCTAGTCTTCCAAACTTCCATGTCAGTTGGCTTCTGGGCTACCCCACACATGCAGCCTGGGGAGCCAGCTGGCTTAGGAGTCTTGCAAGCTTCCAGTTCTGGGGCAGGGAGCCTGGAGAGCCTCATCTTGAGGTGGGGCTTCCAGTCTCCGAGCACTGCATCAGGGAGCCTGGGAACCCAGTCACTAACTCTGAGCCAGTCCATATGACAAGTCCATCCCAGAGCTGTGATCTCTGGAATCCAGTTCTTCAGCAACTCATCAGGTGAGCTGGCAGGGAACCAGGCAGGTTTACTGGCAGGCAGGGTTCCATGGGAACCTTACCTGTGATTTGACAAAAAAAGTCAAACCTCAACAACAAATTGACATTTTCCAGTGAAACCAACCAGCTCTATTTAGGATTCAGAAACACTTTTAAGAGTACCTGGTGGAAACCCAAACTCTCATGAATAACAAATAATATAATCCTCTGAATCACAGTGAACAGAACTTGGATTTTGTCCATGAAAATATTCACTCTTGTTCGCTGCTAAAACTCTAGTTTTAAAGATGGAGTTTTGCTAAAAAATGACCTAAAAAGCAAGTTTGTGGGTTCTGGCTCTTCAATTGAATTGGGAGATTGTCCAGCTGTTGATAAATTGTAAAAATTTTCAAGTCACCTTGACCCTTCAAATAATTTTCAAGAGTTAAAGAAAGAACTTGAAGTAACCATGCTGAAGAACTAAGCAAACAGGCTGGGTATTGTTTGATTTGTTGTGGTTTGGGTTTTATTTTCCCTTGCCCATGTCTGTGTGGTATCTGGATATTATTAATCTGCAGTGGAATGGAAACCCGTAGGCATACACATCAGTCCCCTTCTGTTTCAATTTGTCTCTTTAATTTCAATTCTCAAATTCAGTTTTTTTTAATAGAGAACTCGTTGGTAATATGGACAGGACACCCTCAGCGCTAGGGAATTAAGAGAAAATCTACAGAAGTCAAGGTGCAGCTATAGAGTTTTGCCTGATGGCAAGTGAAGAGATGGGAACAAGAAGAGAATCAGCAGCTGGATTACAGCAACCAAGTAATTAATGCAAATGATCCATTGGGAACTGGCATAGGAATGACAGTTGCCAGAAAAGTCTGCTTAAATATGTCTTTTTCTCCCAAGGTAAGGATCATATTAATCCTTACCTTGTACATTATGTATTTCAGTTGTATAATGATTTTGCAGCTATAACAACTTGTGTACACAAAATTTTAAAGTATTTTCAGTGCTGGTTTGTAAAACTAGTTTTAAGAAAAATTTATATAGATATAGATAGATATAGATATAGATATAGATATATATCTATATCTATATATATTTACACACATTCTGGAATTCCACCCACCCCCATGGTTATTTACAGAGTATCTGTTAATATATGGCTTCCTGCCTAGCTGTCTTGCCATTAGTCAGTGATGGATCCAAGGTATGCTTTTTGGATCCTTGAGATATCGATGCATTTAGATAGGGAAGAGTCCCTAGGCAGAGTATTGAGTGAGAGACAGAATAGCAGGTGGCTGACAGTTGCTTGCTGGGGTGAGATGGGCTATCTCTAACAGAAGGAAAATTATGGAATCAAGAATAGGGAGAAGACAGGAGTCCATATTTGGATATAGGAAAGAGATTTCCTCAAGCAGGAAGATTGAGTCTATTCTGGGTGAAGGTTGGAGAGAATATCTGAAATTTTGGGGACTACTCAAAATTGTGGTTGATGCAGACCATGTTTAATCTTAATCTAGCCCTGCTGAAACAGCTCTTGATATTCTTCACTCAGGCCATGATTTCAGCAAAGCATTTAAACATTTAAACATTTCAGCAAAGCATTTAAAGGATGGACCTTTGGTCTGATCCAGTACGGCCATTCTTATGTTCTTATGTTATGTTTTAACCTGTGTGTAACATCAAGCAAATGCTTAAATCTATCCTTTATTCAGCAAAACATTTAGGCATGAGCTTCACATTAAGTCTTACTTAAATTCTTTGAATCAGGACCTTAGTCCAGAAGGTCCAATAAGAGGCTCCATTCCGGTATGCACCTCTGTGGAGCTGTGATTGGTAACAAAAAGGGAGTATTTTAGCTTTTATTATTTGGAATCTCAGTACATTTTGGTTTGGATAATGAAACAAAACAGATCCATAAAAAGTATCTATATACTTATATATACCATGTTCGATGAGTCTTTTTGTCCCCATACACAGTCAGCAGATGCTGATCCTGGGGCTTGAAACAAGTGTACCGGGATCACTCTTTGTGGCCACTAGGGCTTCAGAACCGTGAAGCACTCATTACTTGGCAAGAAAATCATGTAAGTAATCAGCGGGGTCTCAGAAGGTCACTCTCCTTCAAGTATTGCCTAAAAGCTTTTTTTCCCTTTCCTTTATTTGAATCGATCCTATTTCAATTGATACATGGCCCAGCTTGGAGTATAAATCCTTGCAAAGTTTTCTACCTTCACTCTAGACATTTTTAATTCACTTTGTACTTTCTTGGTGTACAAAATTCCTCAGAATCTGCAAGGATTTCCAGTTTGAGCATGACCATTATGTATTAAAAGCACACACTGAAAGTGAATTGATCAAATACAATTTCAGTCAACGTTTTCCTGAAAGCAGTTTAAGCCTAATTTCACTTGCATTTTGCATTTTGGGGCCATATTTTCAAATGTGCCTAAGTGACTTAGGAGCACAATGTCAAAATGAACGTCAATGAGACTTGTGCTCATTAGTCACTTACATACTTCTGAAACTACTGCCCCCAGTTTATAATTGCTAAGTTCTGTGAGGAACCAACCAACCAATGGGTAACCCGTGGAATGACGTAGATGATGTTTGCAGTGTTGTTGTATCCATGCTGGTCCTAGGATGAGAGGGAGAGAGACAAGGTGGGTTAGGTAATATCTTTTATTGAACCAACTTCTGCTGGTGAAAGACAAGCTTTCAAATTTACACAGAGCTCTTCTTCAAGTCAGCTGAAGCTGTGGACATCAAAAGCTTGTCTCTTTTACCAGCAGAAGTTGGTCCAATTAAAGATATTACCTCACTGACTGTGTCTCTTTTACATAAGATGATGATCTACACATGTTAGTGTGATGTGGTATAAATGTTTCATTCAACTGCTAAGATGACTGCTTTACCCATGAGTGCTGAAGCCACAGCTGAGTAATAGAGGTTTTCCCAAACACGTGCCATCTAACTATGTGTACAGCACCCACCACATATTTTGGTCATATATGAGAACTTTTAAAAAATTACTGATACAATTTTTATTACCCTATTTTCCACATGGTGGGATATCTTGATTGCCATGAATCCAACTTTGTGGACTTTAGAAGAAGAGAAAAAAATAATAAAATTACCTAGACTTTCCTTTCCATACAGAACAATGTTGTGATATTACGGCCCAGTATCTTGCAATCTACTGGGGCTAGAAACAAGAGTCTTATATCATTGAGGAAAGGGTATTCATAGTGTGGTAATAGTATTACGCTCCTATTTATATCTCTGATGGGTCATGAGCTATTGATCACTGATCTAGGTTTGAATATTGTCCACTGACCAACATATGATGGAATGGGGAAAAGTGGAAACACTTTTATTGCAGGATGATTTTATTTTTTTAAAGTGGCAGCCATTTGAAGCTACTTATAAATTTGGAATGTAAGATGTGGGCTCGATGGAGATGTCTTAATGGGCAGAGTGCAGGTGATGTGGTCAGATATGAGGTGCCACAGGTATTTTTCTTGTTTTCTTTATGATAAATACAGTTCATCACATAAGACTCTGCATCACATATGTGGTGTGCATGATAGTGGTGCATTTGTATATGTATATATGTTTCAAAAGGGAATAATGATATTTAAGATTTCAAGGAATAATAATATATTTTAAGTAAGACCTTTTAGCCTAAAGTGATTTTACAAATAATTAGCATACTGGTGTCCTGGAGCCAGACTGGGGATGCTGTGAATGCAGGCATATGGATAAGTGGAGCACAAGGAGATGAGATTCTGGCCTAAGAACATTGGGTCTAATTTCTACTTACTTGATAAGCAATATAATAATTTATTATGAACCTAGAGTTGACAGGATCTTTTATTTCAAGTTATATTAGAAAGACATACTCGGATAGAAATGGCAAGTCCCTGCAATATCCTTGAAGATCTTATTGAGTTAAGTTTAAGTATCTTTGGTGTCTATTGTAGTAAATGCAAAGGACTATTTTGAACAATGTGGCAAACAAGAAATTACTTTCAGGACAACACACGTGAAGTGGATTTCCTGGGAAATAGTTAGGGGGAGGTGAAGGCAAATTCCTTCCCCTGCTTTCAGTTATGCAAAAAACCATCCCATTGAAGCTACTTTCTGAGGAGAGGGTAATTGTCTGTCTGCTGATTACCTGATCCAAGGGTCCCAAGATCAAAGTCCCAAACTGTGTAAAGGAGGGACTGAGCTAACAGCTGTATGAAAAACTCCTTGGTGGGGTTTGAAGGACTCGTCACCTGTCAGAGCCCTTGTTGGAGTTGGGGTGATCTCTGGTAAGCTTATTAGCGTGTGTGTAGATTCTTTTAGTGTTTCAATATGTTTTCTCTATAATGCCTTCTCATTAAATGTGCTTGCTTAGAAAGGGCTATGTGGTAACTTCTAACTGTGGGCAATTACACTGTTTATATCCTTTGAGGAGAAAGCATAGTAGGCCTGTTGAGTAAGTCTGACTTGACAGGGAATTCATAGTGTTGGCTAGGAACTGTGCAGCTTAGAAATACCCTCATCAGGAGCAAAAGAGACCCAGGTCTTTTCCCAAGAGAGGTGATGGCCGAGGAGCCAGGAGGCTAAAATGGGTTCCCTCCCTGTACCACAAAGGGGGAACATTGATGCAGTTGCCCTGAACTGAGACAGACAGGACCTTTTATTTCAAGGACACATCAGAAAGACGTATTGAGAGTAAACTGCATGTTGTTCAATTATATATGTCAGAAGGATTGAAGAGGGAGCTGCCCCTGTTAGAATTTGAACCTTGCTTGCTTTCAAGTCTAGGTATTTCCAACCTAATACTAAGACCACTTTGCCACTAGGTAGAACAGGTGCCAATAAGATTCTGAGTTGCCTATACAGAAAAGAATGTAAAGAGACAGGGAGGTGTAAGTGTGGGACAGGGACCCAGGAACCACGGATTTCTAATCCTCACTCTGTGTGTGGCTGTGGACGAGTCACTTATCCACTTAGTGGCTCAGTTGCCTCCTCTCTGAAATGGGGATTAAATATTTACCTCAAAGGGCTGCAGTGAGGGTTAATTAGCTAATGGATCTAAAGCACTCTGAAGACAAAAAGCGCTCTATAAATGCTTCGTAATAGTAGTGTTGTTGGGAAAAAAATAGCAAATAGATTTTTGAGCACCCAGCATCTGAATTAGTAGGATAGCATGGGTGATAAATGGTGCATCTCCATAAGTCTTTCACAGTTATAGCATAACATTAAGGGAACTATTGCAAAATATGTGTAGTAGAATTATGGCAATTCTTTTTTTAACGCCTACTTAAAAACCATTTGTAAATGTTTCTCTGTTAGCATTCAGGAATCTGGATGCTCCATAAACTCTAATTATGAGTTTAGACTTAATGTGAGACAATCGAAATGTCTTTAGTCCACTGATATTTCAAAACCAGCAATCCTCCCCACATCCCACCAAATGTGGCAATACCAATTACAGAAAGAACCATATGCAACTTTTTAACAGTATAGATCAGGGGTCTCAAACTCAAATTACCATGAGGGCCACATGAGGACTAGTGCATTGGCCCGAGGGCCATATCACTGACCCCGCCCCCACTCCACCCCTTCCATTAGTCCCTGCCCCTTCTCTGCCTCCTTCCCTGAGCACGTGGCTCCCCGCTCCTCTCCCCTCCCTCCCAGAAACCGCAAAGCCACCAGACAGCTGTTCTGGTGGCGGGAAATGCCTGGGGGTAAAAATAGAACCTTGGAGCAGCGTGGAGGGAACGGGGATCTTAGCAGCCACAGAACATCACTGGGGGCGGGGGTGAGGGGAGTTGGCGGCCACCGAAAGTAACTTGGGGGGGGGCAGGGGTGAGGGGAGTTGGCGGCCATAAGACGTAACTGGGAGGGGGGGCAGGGGGAGCCTGGCGGCCCGCCTCTTCTCCCCCCCCCCTCCCCTCCTCCCCTGTGTGCACGCTTCCCGCTCCTCCCCCTCCCTCCCAGAAACTGCGAAGCTGCCAGACAGCTGTTCTGGTGGCGGAACTTCAGCACGTAACTCGGGGGGGGGGCGGCGGGGGGAGCCCGGCGGGCCGTGTGTTTGAGACCCCTGGTATAGATCCTGTTCAGATGCCATCATTTCTTATCTGGGATTGAAAATATATATGAACTTGGAAAGAAGAAATACCTCAGTTCTCTTTGGACTTGGGTTGCCTCTAGCTGGCTTGCTGTTCGAATGTACATCCTTTCTATCTTTTATGAATGAAAGCTGAAATTTGTATCCAGTTCCAGAAAGGAGGAGTCCTATTGCATTAAAAAAAAAGAAGACTGATGGAGTCATAAATAATTTATGAACTTGGTATATTGATTTTCTTTAAGCACTTATAGGAAATTATACATTTGTGGCTTCAAGAAATAATTGGACCGATTGAATCACATAAAAATTATACTCCTTTATAATTCTTTTGAAATGGAACATTAATGACCATTGGGTCATATAGTGGGGTTGGGATGGAGAGGGGTAACTCTACAGATTGAAGAGAGATAGAAGGGTCAAAACGCTACAGTCTCATAAAGATGACGCCCCCCCCCCCCATGACAAGGTTTCAGATGAAATCAAGTTAACATCTGTGTGATTACAAGCCAGCCTTTCCATAAGGAATTGAGAGAGACTCTAATAATAATAATATTAAATAGCATAATGCAGACCAGAGCCACAGAGGATTATCAGCACTTTAGAAAGACTTTTGCTCCATTGTAAATGTCAATATGTAGGAGGGTCTTGCTTCAGTGCAACTCAACCCCCAAATCTAGTAAAAAATCTTGTTCTGGGTAACAAAAAAAAAAAAAAAAGCTGAAGAGGGGCCAGATATTCAGCTGGTGTAGATCAGCCTAGACCCATTGACTTCAATGGAGCTTTGCCACTTTCTTTACAGGAGCTGAAGATCTGGCTTTTTTTTTTTTTAACATTACATTGTGTAAGATGAAGTAAAACGAGCTTGTTCCTGGTCTCATTGAGGACAGTGTTAAACGGCTCATTATGGCCAATGGTGCAGGATTAGGGAAGGCAACATTGCCTATTCTTTGGGATTTCTGCCAAGAGCGATCAGCTTTAAGTTGCGGTTGCAGAGATCTGTAGGCGTAGTGGAGCAAGTTCCCAGGACAGAACTATAGTGGCTGCACTGGGTATAAGGTATCCATGTCTTGGTGTGACCCACAGATTCTAACTCAGGAACAATGATAACAGCTGAGCCATAATTACCTTTTTCTTTGAACATCATATTCAAAATCTACAATACTTACTGAGAATTGATGCTGTAAATGTAGAATGCATATATATGCTACACTTCAACACACATTTTAATACCACCCAGCATTTATTTTATGATCATGCAATAACAATTTTATTAAATATAAATCTGTATGTATGGGTCTGTTTTCTGTTTGATGTACATTTATGCTAATACCTTACATTAGCATTTTTATGAGTGAGATTTCAATGACAAACATATTAATATATCCCTGGGCAGTGTTCAATCTGATGGCATGAGTTCTTGTACCATTTTATTTGAGCAGCTAATATATTTTCCCACTTGTCAAATCTGAAATGATAAAAAGTTTAGGAACATACAGGTCACAGGAACCGAATGGCTCAGAGGAGTGGCAATGGCAAAAAGAGCCTTTGAACTTTTTAAGTTGCTTGTTCAAAGCCAGTCCAAGTCAGTGGTGAGTCGTGACTGACCGTCATTACAGCTGATGACCGACTGGTGGCTTATAGAAAAGAAGTAGGTGGCCTCAGTCTAGTTCCCAGTGGAAAAGTGTCCACTGAATAAAATCACCACTTTAGTTGACCTCTTACTGCCAGGCTTACAGGAGAGGCTGAGGTCTAACTTGGCAAGGAGAGTGGATCATCTATCAGAGTGTGGGGGAAACGTGCTGTCCAATGAGACTTCAGTTTCAAGGACTGTCAGTCTGGCATCTTTCACAGCAGTGTCCACTGACAACCTAGACATCATCTCAGAGGAGTGGGCACAAGAGCTCTCTGCCTGGTGTCCCCTTCTGGTTCCCTTTTGATTGTAACTGTGACGCTGGCAAAGCAGGTGCCAGCTCTTGCCAAGTCTTTAGGCCTCAGCCAAGTACTGACCAGTTCATTGCTGGAAACAAGTTGGTTTCCCCTGTGTCTTAGTATTGTTAAGATGGGTATTGAACTTTTGACCATGCATTGAGTGTTTAGACTTTATGAAATGCTTGTAAACTGGTGCATACGTTAATCTCACTTATAATACCTTTATCACATGCTATAGGTAATATCTAAGTTTTTGTTTTGTAACCGTAAAACAACGTTTGCCCTGAAACTGTTGGCCTGTCACAAGGGATCGTCTTCTGCTCATTAAAAAGACTATCATATCT
This sequence comes from Chelydra serpentina, assembly GCA_037349315.1. Lineage (NCBI taxonomy): Eukaryota > Metazoa > Chordata > Testudines > Chelydridae > Chelydra > Chelydra serpentina. Next base: position 190,950,677 of record JBAIAC010000004.1, on the reverse strand, counting down.
AAATGGGCCAATGTGGGAATCACAATACAAAACCTTTGTTATTTACCCCTTCACAACTAGGAAGATCATATGTGCAAAAGGGTTCGTCCCATCCGATTGAATTCAGGAAGAAGGAAATAAAGATAGTAAACAAGAACATTTTTCATCTGTTCTGCTGTTTGGACTCTCACAGGGCTGGATCTATGAAACAGAAGCAGAGATACCTAGGGTCAACCAGGTTAGCCCTAAAATTCAGTGGTGACAGATTGCTATGACTCTATGGTTCCAAAAGGTGACAGACCGTAATTTGTGAGTGCATGTTTACACTTCTCTAACCTGTAAATAACTGTCTCATTTCTTTTTCCTAATTAGTAAATCCTTAGTTAGTTTACTATAGGATTGGCTACAAGGGTTGTGTTGTGTATTTGGTTGTCGTGGTAACAGCACCTTGTTGTTGCTATGGCAACTGAGTGATTATTAGGGGATAGCCCAGCCAGTTTTGGCTTGTTTGGTTAGTTCAGTGTGTGTGAAAATAAATGGCTGCGTTCATGGCTCACAGCTCTGTGTCTCACATGATTTCTTCCTAAACCTGCTGCCCCCAAGGATACAACAAAGTGGCGACGAGGATGGGATTTCTGTGTTGCCCCAGCAACAGAAGGAACTAGAAGTCAAGGTAACAATTAAAAAAAACAACCTACCAAAATCTTTTAGCTGTTGGAAGGGGATGAGAACTGGCTTGTTTGCACTGACTGTGAAACCTGAAATTAAAACCATGGCTACACTTACAGGGCCATTGGAACCTTTTGAGGAGAGTATAGTGCAATGGCATGTGTATACTGAGCGTTTTGAGCTTTTTGTGATTGCAAATGACATTACAGAAGAGAAGAAGGTGCCAATATTCTTAAGTGTTGTAGGGGCTAAGACCTACTCCCTGCTACTCAGCCTGTTAAGCCTGAGACTAAATCTTACAGTGACATTGTGGAAATCCTGGGGTCCCATTTTTCCCCCAAACCACTGGTAATTGCTGAAAGATATAGGTTCCACAAAAGAGATGAAAAAGAAGATGAAACAGTTGTACAATTTGTAGCAATTTTAAAAAGGCTAACAGAACACTGTGAATTTAAGGAGATGTTAAATGATGCCCTGCGTGACAGGTTAGTGTGTGGCCTATACAGTGAAGCTATATGGAAGCGCCTATTGACAGAGGCTCAGCTTACCTTACAGAAGGCTGTTGATATTGCAGTCTCCATGGAACTGGCTACAAAAGAGGCGCAATACATCGGTGCATCCCCTAGGGTGCATAAGGTGTCACAAGAACCTACTCACAAAACTGTGCAGAGTCAGGAATGTTACCGCTGTGGTAAGCCAGGTCACCAGGCATCAGAATGCTGGTGTAAGGATCTGGTGTGTCGACACTGTGGCAAATTGGGACACATTGAGTGTGCCTGTAAACAAAAGAAACAGAGGCCTGTGGTCTGGCCGACCAAAAAGGGAAACCTGCATACCCTAGAGCAGACCCAGGATGACCAAGGTGACACCTCATTGCAAGAAGGAGTGCCACTGCATGTTTTGTCTTTGGCAGTGAGCTCACCTGGATACTGGGTAACCCCGTTGTTGGATGGCAAACCTATACGCATGGAACTGGACACTGGTGCAGCCATCTCGCTGGTCTCCGAGACTGTATATAAAGAAAAGCTACAGGTCTTGGCTTGGGAAGATTCAGTTGAATTGGGCAGAAGTGCACCAAATGACTAAAGAAGTAACCGGTCTGGCCACTATACTAAGGAAACATGCTGCTGTTTTTGGAGAGGATCTGGGAAATATGAAGGGAATCACTGTGACATTGAACATTAAACCTGACAGTCAACCAAAATATCTGAAAGCCCAAACTGTGCCATATGCCATCAGGCCAAAAGTTGAAGCGGACCTGGAGCGCCTGGTCACCAATGGAGTCCTAATACCGGTTACCCATAGCCCATGGGCCACTCCTATTGTTCCAATAGTGAAGAAAGATGGCTCCCTCCGGATTTGTGGAGATTTTAAAGTCACTGTCAATCCGGTGTTGTATGCAGAGCAATATCCGCTTCCCCGCATCGATGACCTCTTTGCGGGCCTGGCTGGGGGACAAAAGTTCAGTAAGATTGATCTGCGTCAAGCGTATTTACAGATGCACATCGATGAAAAGTCCCAAGAGATGTTTAATATTGTGACTCATAAGGGGCTTTATCGATACTTTCGCCTATGCTTCGGAATAACGTCTGCTCCCGCCCTGTTCCAGAGGGCTATGGCCCAGATCTTGTGTGGCTTGCCAGGAGTTCAGTGCTATCTGGATGACATCCTGGTCACTGGAAGGAATGATGAGGATCACCTAAAGAATTGAGAGGCTACCCTACAAAGACTGGGAGAGTATGGCCTACAAATCCGCAAAGACAAATGTGAATTCTTCCAGCCCTCTGTTGAATATTTGGGACACATCATTGATGCTGCGGGTCTTCATCAGGCCCCTGCAAAGGTTAAGGCTATTGTGGAGGCTCCCCCGCCTTGAAATGTTAGCCAGCTGCGCTCGTTTCTAGGACTATTGAACTATTATGGAAAGTTCATCTCACAGTAAGCCACACTGCTAAAACCACTTCACGAACTCCTTGGGCAGAACAAGACCTGGAAGTGGACTGAAGCCTGTAATGTTGCATTTAACAAGGTTAAGGATGCATTGCTAAATTCAGACGTTCTAATGCACTTTCATCCATCCTTACCCCTACAATCGGCCTGCGATGCTTCCCCTTATGGAGTGGGAGCAGTCATGTCACACATTATGCCTTCGGGAGAAGAGAGACCTATTGCTTTTGCTTCACACACTCTAAGCAAAGCAGAAACAAACTATGCCCAAATCGAACGTGAGGCATTGGGGATCGTTTTTGGAATTCGGAAGTTTCATCAGTACCTGTTTGGGCGGAAGTTTACTCTTCTTACAGACCATCGACCTCTGACGTCATTTTTGGACCCTACACAGGCATTCCCCCATTAGCTGCTAGTTCGTATGCAACATTGGGCATTGTTACTTTCAGCGCACACATATGAAATAAAATATCGGAAATCCACTCTGCACAGCAATGCAGATGGGTCTCTCAAGGTTGCCTTTGCCAGTCAAACATCAAGATACTGCCCAAAAGGAAATCTTCTACTTTGAACATGTAGAGAATACACCCATCACTGCTACTCAGATAAGGAAGGCAACTCGTGTTGACCCAGTATTGTCCCAAGTTATGGACCTGATGATGCATGGAAATCTTGATGAACCTCTCCGGTCTCACCTGACTTTGTTACCTACATGTCCAGGAGGCCGGAGTTATCGATCCAATCTGGTTGTTTGTTGTGGGGGAGACGTGTCATTATCCCACCACCACTGAGATCACAGGTGTTAGAACAGCTACATTCCGGTCACTGTGGAATAGTGTGCATCAAGGAAATTGCACAAAGCTATTTTTGGTGGCCTGGATTGAACAGTGCTATTGAAGAGAAGGCAAGAGCTTGTATGTCATGTCAGGGTGTCAGGAATGCACCCCAGTGGCCACCCCTACATCCATGGGACTGACCTGAAAACCCATGGCAACGTATTCATGTTGACTTCGCTGGCCCCCTGGAAGGAAGCATGTTCTCAGTGGTGGTAGATGCCCATTCTAAATGGCCAGAAGTCTCTATAATGCAGTCCACTACTGCAGAGAGTACTATCCAAAAACTACTGGGACTCTTTAGTCGTTTCGGTCTGCCAGAACAACTTGTGAGCGACAATGGACCGCAGTTCGTCTCTCAGGAGTTTCAAAATTTTATGAAGGCAAATGGGATACACCACATCACTTCAGCACCATATCATCCATCCACCAACGGATTAGCTGAATGATTTGTGCAGACAATGAAACAAGCTTTGAAATCAGCAAGGGGACAACACTCCATTCAAAAGTGTTGGGACACCTTCTTACTGTCCTAGAGAAACACACCTCATGCTACGACCAAGGCATCCCTGGCCTTTCCAATGATGGGACAATAGCTGCACACTTGCTTTGATCTGCTGAAACCTTCTGAACCCAGACAAATTGTGCAACGTCAGCAGCAATATCAAGTCATCAGACGTGCACCCAGAGCAAACGACAGAACCTTTAGTTCGGGTCAGCCAGTTTTGGCTCAGAATTATACTTCTGGAGCTAAATGGGTCCCTGCCGTGATCATCGCTCAAACAGGACCTGTTTCCTACACAGTCCGGACTGCAGAGAATCTCACCTGGCGGCGTCATGTAGATCAACTGTTGCCAGGTCATGCCAGTCCTCAGGACACATCTTCAGTTGAGTTGTCTGATGTCACCTCTTCTGGCAAGACACCGAATCAAGAATCCCCTGTTCCTGACTGTTCTCCTCCATTACTGCCAGCGGCTGAGATACCCCCTTACCCGGAACAAGCTGATACCACCTCCTCACCCGTTCACGCTACGAACCCTGAGTCCATTGTCAGGCCTGCGCCCAAGGTACTTTGTTCGCCGCAATCCACCTAGAGACAGAAGAACGCCTCAGTGGCTGGATTTTTAGCTAGGGCGAACCCATGGTTATGGGGCAAAATAATCCTCGGGGTTTAGCCGGGAATGGAGGCAGTCTACCCTCCTTCTCTAGTTTAGTGTTTGTTTTATTCAGGGGATGTTCTTATTAAGGGGGGAGGAATATGTTGTGTATTTGGTTGTCGTGGTAATAGCACCTTGTTGTTGCTATGGCAACTGAGTGATTATTAGGGGATAGCCCAGCCAGTTTTGGCTAGTTTGGTTAGTTCAGTGTGTGTGAAAATAAATGGCTGCGTTCATGGCTCACAGCTCTGTGTCTCACATGATTTCTTCCTAAACCTGCTGCCCCCAAGGATACAACAGGTTGTCTTTTGGAGTGGAAACTGACCTGGGGTAAGTGACTGGTCTCTTGGGACTGGAAGCAACCTGAATCTTTTGTGATTTTTGGTATATAGCAACCAACTGCCACTAAGTCCAGCTTGTCTGGGTGGCAAGATAGACTGGAATGCCTGAGGGGACTGTCTGTGACTCCATGGTAAGACTGTTATAGTGCTTGAGGAGTTCACATTTGTTAATAGGTTGGTGAAATCTAATTATAGGACAGGGGCTCTCAAACTGGGGGTCGGGACCCCTCATGGGGTTGCGAGGTTATTACATGGGGGCTTGCGAGCTGTCAGCCTCCACCCCAAACCCCGCTTCATCTCCAGCATTTATAATAGTGTTAAATATTTTAAAGTGTTTTTAATTTACAAGAGGGGTCGCACTCAGAGGCTTGCTGTGTGAAAGGGGTCACCAGTACAAAAGTTTGAGAACCACTGATAGGACATACAACCAGCTTGGGGTGTCTGCCCTGCTTTTTGGCAGTCTGACCGGAGGCTGGCACTCATGATTGTGAACCACTCCAGTCAGCGTCGCAGTGACTTTGGCCTCACTCCTGTCCCTATGTTTTTTTCCTTAGAATCCCAAATGTAGCAGATATTTGGTTTTGGTGGCTCTTCCCTGTTGTGGAGGGGGAGACCATTGTTGGTTTGGTGCAAATCTCTTTCGGGTGCTCCACCTCTTTCCCAGCAATCAAATAGACAGCTGTCACCAGCACTGTGCTGAGTAACAATGCGGTTGGCTGCTACTGTGCTCACCAACTCATTGAAAAGTGGTGAATGTATTAGGCCATGGTTGGACCACATCTCCCACAGTGCACCATGGCTAGGTACTCCCATGATGATCTGCCTACCTTCTCCAAGAGGGGAGATTGTGGTGTATCATGGGAGATCTTGTCCAATGAGGGGCCCTGATTTATATAGGAGAACAGGATCAAGAGGCACCCAAACAGCTCCCTCGAGGCAAAGCAGCAACTTTTCCAAATCAAACTATTCTGTTTGGCTGACATTTTTCAGTTTTTGGTCAAAATATTTTGGTATTAAAATGTTTGCCAAAAGTCAACACTTTCCCAACATTTTTGTTGACTAGGTCTAGAAAATATCCTTCCAATACTGGACTTCCATGAATAAATTCAGATCGCAATGCACACAGTGGCTTTGATGCTTCCACAGTGTGGAGTGCTAGAGCTCAAAGTGAACTCAGTGGGAACTGCATTGGTTTGAGCAATCGACAATCTTTAGGGAGACAGCTTGTGCACCACAAATGGGGCTAAATTCAGTGGAATAACTTGCTCACAGCAAACAAATACTGTGTGGACACTACTGTCAGATCCGTACGTGGTGTGAAATAAAATAATGTGAAGTACATAATCATTTTGTGTTTGTGGGAAGCTTCAATTTGGGAATATGGAGCGGTGAAGGGATTATGATAGACCCTCTAACTATGTAAAAGGAACATCTAGTGGGGATATCCTAAATCTGATGCTCACTGGCTAAGACGCTGATTCTACAAAGCACTTGAGTAAGTGAATAACCCCAACCCTATTCAGCACATGCTTAAATCCCATCTGCAAAATCTGCAATGTTTCACTTATGCCCCAATGTGTGTCTATCTGCCATGCTAGTTCTCTTTAAGGGTGCATTAAAGTAAGGGATCCTACCCATTGGAGAGAAACTAATGTTTACAGCTCAATTAGAAAAATTGTTCTCTTAGAGATAGCATTGTTCTCTGGGAGTGTTATGTTATCAGTCACTGTCTAATCGCAGACAAAGCAATCTGTTACTCAGAGATACAGTGAGGATAGTGCAGATTCTGGTTGTGACATAGGACTGAAGTGGAGGAGTGTGCATACTTGTGGGAGAGGTTAGCAAGGGGGTAGGCAAGTGGGAGCTGAGGGGTTTAAGTTTTGAACAAGAGTATGAGAAAAGCGTTATGATCAGCATCTAGTAGGAGGAAGAGGGAAGACTAGTGACAAAGGGCATATGCTGATCATATCTTAGCACAGATAATTGGACCAGATATGATTACAAATAAAAGAAATGATGGACAGCTGTGAATTACAAGGTTATATAATGCTGCCGAGCAGCTTCTGGTGACATCTCTAACAGCAAAGCAATAAAGAGGATTAATGGGGCTGCTTTTTCAATCTCTCTGCAGAGCAACTCACTGAAAAATGTCTGGCCATTGCTTGCTAAAAAACAGATCAAGGATCTGCATGCCAGATATGCACAGCTGAATGGCTGCTGTGCTAATACCCGCTGCTTATGTTCTGCCTAGCAGTTAAGAGTGTGTCCAGAACAGACAGTCAGAGACCCTGTTTACAGCTCATTTGGGAAGATTTTCCTTTCTACCCATTGCTCACTTCCGATTTTGGCCTTGTTGTTAATTCCTGCTGTGGCCGCGCTGCTGTATGTTTATGAGTCGGAGCTTAGTCCAACAACAGGGTGACATTTTCCAGATGATATATTTGGGTATCAAACTCCCAGTGCATATTGTACTTTTTTTTTGTAACTGGCTAGTTAGGAGGACGAGGAGGAGAAATGGCTGCTTTGACTGCCCTCTTGCCTGCTTCCTGCTCAACTCCGAATGCCACAGGGAGTCTGGTGGGGGAGCACTGGCTCTGCCTGTGCTGACGAGAGTGCCTCAAACAGGATGACTCCCCTGCCGCCACAGCCAGACTAGCCATGGAAGGGAAGAAAAAGGGAGCCAGAGAACCTGGAAAGAAGCCTGCAGATATGCAGCGGGCCTGCGGCAGGAGGAAGCGGATGAAGTGACTAAGATGGAGGATCAATTGGACAAGGAGAGGCAGAAGATTAATTGTCTAGGGACGGCTGAGGGAAGTGGTAAGTTAATTAGATGTGGTGAGTCCATGAGCCAAGGCTAAACTATCTGGGAGCAGAGGAATGACTCTTGGGTTAGAGGACCAGATGATTGGTTGAGGGTACCTAAAAGGCAGAGAGTGATTGATTAGTTGGTCTTCTAGAGAATGGCTGGGGTGGGAAGGAGGCAGAGATTGCATTGAATGGAGTTCTAAGAATGGATTTGATTGGGACTCTTGGGGGCCAGGTTGAGAATCAGTTCGTTAGGGAGCCTTGGGGAGAGAAGATTGATTGATAGGGTGGATTGGTGGTCAGAAGAGGAATTGAAGGGTCCTGGGGCAAAGGGGTTGAAGAAGATGACTGATGGTGGGCAGGGCCGGTGCTACCATTAGGTGACCCTAGGCATCGCCTAGGGGGCCAGGATTTGGGGGGCAGCATTTCGCCACCCTCGGCGGCCGCCGGGTCCTCAGCGGCTGCTTCTTCGGCTGCCGGGGTCCTCGGCTGCCGCCGAAGTGCTGCTACGGACCCCGGCGGCACTTCGGCGGCAGCCTTTCCTGGCGCCGCTGCCTAGGGCGGCAAAAAAGCTGGCGCCGCTACTGATGGTGTGGGAAGGATGGATTGAGAGTCTGCGTGGGGCAGAGGGTGCGGCAGGAGCTGAGCACAAGAGTGAGAACAAACTATGGAACTGATAAGAGCCTGGGGAAGGAGAAAATCATTCCTGAATCTTGGGATGGGGAAGAAAATTGATTGGGGTGTCTGGGTTAAGAGGTTGGATTAGGGTAGAGAATTGATTTAGGAACAATATACCAGCAAGCAATGGCTCAATCAGAGTGCTGCTGGCTGTGTTGAATTATCCAGTTGCTTTGTGCATGTAAGTAATTTGGGGTAGCATCACAAGTTGGGTACACTATTTTCATCTCCTCTATCTCTGAACTACCATAGGCTCCCTCTCCAGTGGAAGGAAACTTCAGTGGAAATGTTTCTTCATTAACAAAAGTAGTTATTTTTATAAAACAGTGACATGCAAGGCCACGGGTACCATGGGAAAGTGTTTTTTGAATTAATAGTACTTGGCTGATGTCTTTAACATTTACTAATGTTATCCTCAAGTCCCTGAGCCTGCTGCTTAACTTGGCTTCCAGCTGCAGTGTTCAATTCAAAATAAATAATTATAAAATGAAAGACGAAAACAGGTGGGTTTCATTTCAAAGTCAGCTGGTGTTTTGACATTGCCCTCTTCCCTACAGCACTGGTGAGGTACAACAGTGAACACAGGAAGAGTCATTCCGATGTCACAAAGTGATTTTAAATAATTTGCATGAATATTCATGTCATCTAGTATATGAGCTGCTGTCATGATTCCATCAAGTACCAAGGGATGGTAATGTGGTGCTATTTTGATGACCTTCTGTCTTGTTACTCCTCCCAACAACCTCCATCAATCCCTTTGGGTCCAATCATGGTGGCATAGACTCTACTGCATCTGATTACATTAATGTTAAACAAAATGGAAGGAGATACAACTTAGTGACTTTTTAAAAAATCTGGGCATCATAATGTTTTATTATGTTTCCCGCATTAAAAATCACAAACCTATTGGAATTATGTTTCTGTGCAGCAATGTCCTTGCAATAAACCAAGATGATATAACTTCAGGGGCAATATTTCAGTTTGGTTTGAGTCACTTTCATTCAGCTTGGCTTTGTGGGAACCAGAATCATTTGGTTATGTTTTGCTAACTTTAATTTGAGCAGACTGTTGTCAGAGTGCGAGGGTCACCATTGTCCCCAGAGGAGCAATCCCAGAATTCATTCTTCAATAAACTGAAGGAGAATGAAACTACAACTTTTACCAAAGTGAAGGGACAATTATGGAGGTGGTGTGATAGAGGTCTATAAAATCATGAATGGTATGGAGAAAGTGAATAAGGACATTTTGTCTACTCCTTCACTTTCCACAAGAACTAGGGGTTACTCAATGAAATTAATGGACAGCAGGTTTAAAAAAACAAACAAAACAAGGAAGTACGTCTTCACACAACACACAGTCAACCTGTGGAACTCCTTGCCAGATGATGATGTGAAGTTCAAGAGTATGAGGTGGTTCAAAAGAGAATGAGATAAGTTCCTGGAGGATAGGTTCTTAAATTGTTATTAGCCAAGGTGATCAGGGATGCAACCCCATGCTCTGACTGCCAGAAGCTGGAACTAGATGACAGGAGATGGATCACTTGATAATTGTTCTGTTCTGTTTATTCCCTGTGAAGCATCTGGCACTGCCAACTGTTGGAAGGCAAGATACTGTGCTAGATGGAATGGCTATTCTTATGGTCTTATATGAGAGGGGTCTTAATTTAGTCAAACCTGTTCACGCACTTTAAATATCACTTTCTGTCACTGCTTTGAACTTCTACAGGCCTATCTAGGATGAGAATAAAGGGTCGCTTTCTGATAGCAATTAACACACACACATAGAAACCATAATGTGTCCCATTTCTAAAGCCCAAATAATTGTATTTGAAGTTTCTTCACACTATTAATGCTGGTGAGGTTGGCAGGCTAGTTAGTCGTGTTCTGGAAATACAAGGGACTGCATGCCCTCATAAGATAACTGAGGAGTCATCATTTTGAATTTGGCTCTGGTAGAGAGGGGCATATTCCTGGGATATTCAGCATTTCATTCCATCTCTGATGGAAATCTGAAATGGATGCAAAAACTGTGAAGCGGGAGTATTTGTCAGTGGCTGGAAACATGTTGAAGAACATGGACAGTGAAAACATTGCTCAGAAACTTTGTTTTGCACAAAGAGACACAAAGGGATATAAAATAGCTTCCCTATCATCTGAGACAGTGCAGCACATGTTCATGCTCAAGGCAGTGAATTTCTCTTAATCAGGTCAAACCTCATTCTTTGGTACTAGACAGATGGAATTGTGCATTTTTATGGTGGTGTAGAAAAAACCCTCTACTTCTGTGATGCTACATGATTAGAACATGACCATTAATATAATTAATATTGCCACTTAGACTATTGCAACAAATCTTATACAAAGTATATCATGTAAGGTGTCAATGGAAAAGTTATGATTTGCTAAATAAGATAATCCTGTTTGTATGCATGTATCATCTTCATCTTTGTATCTAAAGCTATGAATATTGACTATATATCTGTATTTCAAATGTGCTTGCTCCTGTGATGACACCAGCAAGGTAATTTACATCCAGTCTGGCCAGCACATTGTGAATGAACTATTTGAGTTGTTGGCCCATTAAGGAACATGAAGCTCTTACAATGTATCCTCTTACATAGAGGAAGTTCATCCCTGCCTAGTGAGCCTTCCTGTGGATGGTTTAGCCAGAATATGGGTAATGGCCACTCCTATGAGTCATCAAACCAGGTAAGGGCATGTGACTTGCTCATGTGACCCTGGACTCCATCTTGTGCTTGTAAGTTTCCACAAACTAAAACTGAGAGCAGTCCCTCCACATGGGAGAAGGTATAAAAGACCCTGGAATCATCTCCATTTTGCCTCTTTCCTTCTCTGATCTCTGGACTACGGACTGACACTAAAAGGAGCATTCCAACCAATGGATTGAGGACCTTCCAACTTTTTGGAAGTTACTAGAGACTTTACAAGCCAGCAATCTGTAACATCACTGCCTCAAACCTGATACAAGAATTCTGCAATGATTGTATGAATATGATTCCTTCAACCATTTAAACCAAGGGTCTCAAACTCAAATTACCACGAGGGCTGCATGAGGACTAGTGCATTGGCCTGAGGGCCGCATCACTGACCCTGCCCCCTCGCTGCCCCCAGCCCCGCCCCACTCCACACCTTCCATTAGGCCCCGCCCCTTCTCCGCCTCCTCCCCTGTGCACACGGCTTCCCGCTCCTCCCCCCCTCCCTCCCAGAAACCACGAAGCTCTTCCCAGGTGGCCCGCGGAGCTCTTCCCTGCAGCCCACCGGGCACCCCGTGCCCCCCCCATTTTTTTATAAACCCCCCAGGCAGTTCCTGCCGCCAGAACAGCTGGCCCATGTGTTTGAGACCCCTGATTTAAACTCTCTCCTCTTTCGCTTCTCTATAAATAAATGTTTAGATATTAGATACTAAAGGATTGGCAACAACCTGATTATTGGGTAAGATCTGAATTCTATGTTGACCTGGCTATGTGGCTGATCTCTTGGGATTAGAAGAACCCTTTGTTTGATAAAATTGGTTTTAAATAACCACTCATCATTAAGTCTAGTGTCTGGGTGGTGAGACAAGTTCTGGAATGCGTAAGGAGACTGCAGTTTGGACTTCAGTGTAGTGAGACAGAAGTTTGTTACTGGCTTGGTATATCTTATGGAAGGATAACCACCAGTTTTGGGTGAGTCTACCCTATTTTTCAGCAGTTTGTCCTGAACCTGGCATCCTCAGCTGTGACCCACTGAAGCACAGTAACAGCTTCATTTCATGCACTTATGTGATTTCCCAATTCTTTTTTGATATTTGATGTACCTAATGCCAGGAGCCAGTGTTAAGTTCCACTGGCCAAATTTAACCCCACAGTCCTATTGACATCAGTAGAATTACATCCATTTACACCAGCATTGATTCTGCTTCAAGGATACTTGGAGGAGCTCCATGCCTTTCACTTCTCCAGCTACATCATGGCAGAGTTCTGTTCTCTATAGGCTCTTATACCATGCTCATCATCATAGTATCTGAGTGCCCTGCCATATATCAAGTGGCCAGAGCACCTGAATTTTGATTTAGGAGTCAAAGTTATGGAGAAAGACTGATGAGTGTTAAAGATTAAAGTTGTTGATAACAAATGAATGTACCCCTCACCCCCCAAAAAAGCTGATTCCCCAAGTCTGCAAATCACTTAAACTTGTGTATAACCGGAAGCACATGACTAGCCCCATTAATTTCAGTAACGCTGCTCATGCGCTTAGTTACAGACATACTTAGGTGCCTTGTTGAATAGGGACTATGATGGCGGGGATTCTGTCTGCAGGTTATATCCATATAAATATGAAGTAACATTGAAATCAAGGGAACAGAGGTTACTCTAGATTGATGTGGGTGTAACTGAGAGCAGAATTGGCCCCCTGTTTCTAGGAATGAATATGTACTCTAGTGCTGAACTTAAAGAGACATATTTACCGGGGTGCTGGAACAATTTGCATAGTGGGGGTGAGGAGAGCCACTGAACCAAACTATAAACCCTCTATACGATGGAAACCACTTCAAGCCAAGGGGTGCAGCAACACCATCAGCACCCCTAGTTCCAGCGCCTGGTATTTACACGTACCTGAGCTGAATACAGTCAGTATCACGAAGCAGCAAACATTCTGTCTGGGTGATGTTTCAAAACCCAGGAAAGTAAAGCTTGACAAGGGATCAAGCACAAGCCTTGATTCTTGATGCTGCTGGCTAAAAGGATTAAATAACTTTTTAACCAATATCCCAGTACTTCCTGCTGTATTTATAAATGAATGCCTCTAGATCTTTTAAAGTGAATTTTAAATAAACCTTTTCTTTTCATTGTAAAAGTTGCCAAGCACTGTGTTCATAGCATAATGTGATTTACAGAGGTCATAGAATTTTCATTTCAACCTATTGCACAGAATCAAATGGCAGATGGAGACGTATTCTCACCTTGATAGATGGCTATTTTTGTATCTGTTATTTTTTTAAAAGAATAAATAAAAAAGCAGATCTGGTAGATGTGCAAGCAGCAAGGGTGGCGTCACACACACTTAATATCAGGTTTCTTTTCCCGCTGGGTGAAATTTTACAAATGTTCTGCTAATCAGAATCTCGACATTACCCTCAAGAAAATGAACCAGAGGAGGAGTAACCTTTGCAGTATTCCCTCTATGCATAAAAAGGAATCTGTCAGTCTGGCCACAGATTTTTGGGGGTTTTGAGATTAAGATAGTTATTTATATTGAAAAAAATATTGCTACCACTTTGCACATCTATATTCGGGCCTGCTACATGAGGATCTCGGCATAGCACTGACATTTGAGCTAGATTGCAAAGAAGGAGAGGGCAACAAGAGCCAAGAAGCCTTTTCTACCATCGTGATCAGTCATAGCTCCAGGACTGTTCTCGGTTGGTCACTAGTCAGCTCAAAGGGAAGGAGAGGTGCTAGGGCCCAGGTACTAGCCCGAGCTCTCCACCGGTACACACAGAGGGACACACTGCATCTCATGGCCTCTGTGAAGGCCAAAAGTAGAACTGTGTTTAAAAAAAAGAATGATGTATGGAAGCTAGGCCCATCCATGGCTATTAGCCAAGATGGTCCGGGATACAACCCCATGCTGTGGGTGTTCCTAAACCTCTAACTGTCGGAAGCTGGGAGTGGACGATGGGATGGATATTTACTCTGTTCTGTTCCTTCCCTCTGAAGCATCTGGCACTAGGTACTGTTGTAAGACAGGATACTGGGCTAGATGAATCATTGGTCTGACCCAGTGTGGCTATTCTTACTTTAATAGCAGAGGCCATGCTCCTGCGAAAGGCTTGGGAAGTTCAGGAGTGATTATGCCTCCCTGAGGTACTATGCCTCCTGATACTCTTGCTCAGATGGGGCAATTCTCCACAGCCACTTACTCGTGGCTGTGCCTCTCAGGCACATCTGAGCCCTAACTGACTGAGATTCACAACTCCCTTGTGATGGAGGTATTAATATACCCATTTTATAGAAAGGCAGGCTAATGCCAAGTTCAATCTTGGAATAGACAGTTTCTTGACTAGACATTCTATTGCTTTCAATGGGCGCTGTTCCATTCATTTTGAAACTTGAATTTAAACCAGTGAGTCAAGAACAGATTTGGGATAAAACCAAATGGTCCTGGCTCTGAGTCCCTTGCTTTCACATTCCATTCTTGTAAGTGGTGATATGTTACACCAAGCCCATGAGAATAGCATGTTACATTTTGCATGTGTACATCGCAAGCTCAGAAAATCCACATCCTGGATTTAAACAGTCCTGTTGCAACTCCTGTTCTGAAGATATGGGACAACTATGAAAGTAGATTAATTTTAAAATCTAAGAACCCTGACACTGTAGCTTTAAAGCAACATAAAAAATGCCCTGGAGCCATCTGAACTGTATTGTTGGGGAGCAGGTCTGTATGTAAGGAAAATATAAGTCATGGGCACTAGCATAGTCTGAAGTAGGAATGGATAGAGCACTGGAGTCTGGTCAGGGGCCAAAATCTGGCTCAGCTGCAGGAAAGTCTGTTGAAATATTTAAAGTCAATTTCCCCTACATGAACTTATAGTCAGAGAGGGTTCAAATGTCTGATCAGTGAATATTCAAAATAAAAGAGGGGTTGTCCTTCTGTGTCATGGGGTGGATGTTCTCAGAGCCATGGTGGAGAGGAAATGCATCAAGTACAGCTGGTTGAAATTTTTTTCACTAAAATTAGAAAAATATATAAATATTTCCCATGTTGAGTGTTCAAAATTGTAATTTTTCATTTTACAAAATTCTTTATGGCTTCCAAAAACTTTCCAAACCCCAAAGAGACCCTTGGGTGAGTAAAAACTGGAGTGAGGGCATCCAATCAAGGAGTGAGGAAAATGCAGCATGTCACCTGTTCCCAGTCGAAAGCTACATAGAAAAGCTACACAGCGGCAAACAGAAAAAACTAAAATAATTAAAAAAAAATCCCTGACATTTTTATGGAAAAAATCATGCAGAGAATTTTAAGAACTCTTTCAACAAAAAATGTCATACAACTGAAACATTTTGTTGGAGCTGAAAAGTTTTCATGATTTTTTTTTTAATACATGCTATTTTTCAATGAAAATTTTTAAGTAGCTCTACTCTTAAGTTATTGAACCATGCTTAGTAAAGTGTGTGTGTCTATTTTAAATCTTTTAAAAAAAAGTTTCAAGTTACTGGCTGCTGCCTTCATAGAATGATTTTGGATTCGCAATCCCCATAGGTAGCTCTTGAAATCTCAGCCTTTGGTTTCCTGAAAATATATGTTGTGCAGAGTTTGCCTGTGACCCTGCAAGGGCAAGGGGTGCCTGGGCTGAAAAAGGGCCACTCAAAGAAAGATGTCTCAAGAGGACATTATTTGGACATGGATAGGGAAGAAAGGAGAGTTGCCGGGTTAAACATACCACAGCTACCTGGTAGTAATGTTACATGTTACTAGAGCTGGGTAAAAATTGTGTTGAAACTTTTTTCCAGATTGTAAAATGCCTCTTTGCTTTTTGACAAACAATTCTGAAACAAACTTGCGGGGAGGGGAGGTAGATTGGGGGGGTTTCCCTAAAAACAAAACAAACTCACTTATTTCCTACCTCCCCCTTTTTGCAGTGAAGGCAGTGGAAGTTTTCCCAAGAAACAAAATGAAATTTAGTTGAAGATTTTTTGGGTCAAAAAAATGAAAAATGACATGGAAAAACTTTGAATGGAAATGAAAATGTTTCCTTTCCATTCACATGTTTATGAAACATATTTACTTTTTTAAATTCATTCTGCATGTTAAATAAGGTGACAAGGCATGGACAGCACGTCTGACTGGGAGTTAAGACACCTGGCTTCTATTCCTGGTTCTGTCATTGCCTCATCGTGTGGCCTTCATTGCTCTGTGCCTCAGTATCCCTACCTGTACAATAAGGATAATAATACTCACTCACCTTTGTAAAGCACTTAGAGACCTACATACAATAAGTTCTATATAAGGTCTGGTAATTACTTGTGACAAAGTTCCTCCTCTACCTCGGTGGGTCCTGTGCTTATTGGCGGAGTTTTGTTTGCCTCAGAGATCTTCCCCTCTGGTAGAACCCACAGTCCAGATCAACTCCTCCTGTGTCTGATCAGGAGTTGGGAGTTTTGGGGGGAACCCGGGCCCGCCCTCTACTCCGGGTTCCAGCCCAGGGCCCTGTGGATTGCAGCTGTTTAGAGTGCCTCCTGGAACAACTGCACGACAGCTACAACTCCCTGGGCTACTTCCCCATGGACTCCTCCCAACACCTTCTTTATCCTCACCACAGGATCTTCCAGCAGTACGTCCTCTTACTCTCAGCTCCTAGTGCCTCTTGCTCCCAGCTCCTCACATGCAACCTCCTTTCACAGCTCCTGACATGCGCCCCTCACTGACTCACTGGGAGGCTTTTAACTAGTTCCAGCCAGTCCTTGATTGGCTTCAGGTGTCCCAATCAACCTCCCTGCCTTCTGGAAAGTTCTTAATTGGCCCCAGGTCTCTTGATTAACCTGGAGCAACTGCCATAAGGTATCAGGGATTTGTTTAGCCTGGGGCTAACATACTGGTTCCTTACCACTTCCCTATAGCCCTCTGGCCAGGAAGGAGGTAGAGGGCTGCTGCTCCTGCTCATCTTGCTGTAGCTGCTGCTAGGCCCTGGGCCCTCCCAGCTGCTGTTTGCTGCTACTCCAGCTTCTCCCCTGGCTGGGCCAGGCACCCCTCCCATTACTCTACTCTCTGGTTGCTGGCTGCCTGGGAGCTGAACCCCCTCCCCCCCCCATCACCTTGGTTGCTGCTACTCCTGCTGCTGCAGCAACCCCTTGGGGGGGGAGGGGGCCTGCTGGCCCTCTCCCCAGAGGAGGGGTGTGAGGGGCCCCTGCTCCAGCCGCTGCTGTGACCACCACCACCACCACCATCTGTGAGGGGTCCTGCCTGACCACCAGACCACCGCCTGGAGTTGCTGGAGCTTCTGCTGCTGCCCTGTTTGCTGCCAGGAAGCTGCTGGTACCCAGAGGAGGAAGACCCAGAAGACAGTCGGTGGAGACTCTGCAGACCACCGTGGAGGGGGCCTCCAAGAACTGAGTAATTTTTCGAACTGTGCTCTAGTGGTGGGGGTGTTGACTGTGTTTGTAGGGGCACAGGGGGTGTGGTGCCGAGCCTGCCCCCTGGTCCACCTGTGCCCCCCCATAACCCCCACCACCACCGCTGCCCCCTCCACAACCTCTGCTGGCTGCTCACCATCTGCCTCGTGCTACGGCCTCTGGACTTAGCTGCTTCCATGGCCCGCCACAACCTTTTAACATCATTTGGGCCTGCAGCGGCAACCAGCCCCACCCATTGACTTTGTGCAAGCGCACGTGGGTGCACGTGCCCCCTCCCATACCCCTTGGACTGACCCTCTTCCCCCCAGCTGCACGTCCCTTGCTTTGTCCCTTGCCACCTGCCCCATTTACCCCTTGCAGTTGTTTGCCCCCTTTTTTTTTTTGGTCCCAGCCCCTTGCTATTTTCAGTTTTGCCTGCCCTGCCCCTCTCCATCTACAGCCTTGTTTGTTTGCCCTACCCTAGCCCTGAAACTAGTCTCTTGTTTTTCTGCCCCATTCTTAGTTGGTTGTCTCCCTCCCCCTGAAGCTCTGTTTGCCCTGATTAGCCCCCCGCTTTCGTGAACCCACGCCCCCTCCCATGCGCTTGTGCCCCTCCCCTGTTTAATTTTGACCCTATCTCACTGCACCCCCATGCTGTTATATCATCCCCTCCCCTAGTGCAACAAGAGGAGCCGGATTTCCCATCTTGAGTTGGTGACTGAACCCTACCCCCGCACTACTCCAAGTTAACCCTGAACCCTGTCCCCACTTTTAGTGCCCTCCTCCCCTGCCTGCAGCCTAGCAGGGAGGAGTGGTCACCCCAATTCCTCTCCCTACCCCCCCCTCAAGAGTTTTCCCTTCTTCCCCTGCTCATCATGGCGGGCGATATGGAGGGAGAAGCCCCTCCAGACGGCACGGCCTCCCCTCCTCCGCCTGTTCCCCCGTCACCCTCCCAAGCCTCTACCTTACCCGCCGCTGCCGAACCACCTGCTCTCGCCCCCGCTGGGGCACCGGCAGCGGCGGACTCTGAAGAGACCTCCGCTGCTGCCACGTCCCTCGCCCCCCATGATCCTGGGGGAGCCCCCCCAGCCGGCAGGAAGGGCCAGGGTAAAAAGAAGGGTAAGGGCCCCGCGACAAAGGCCAAGCCCTCCATGGCAGAGGCAGCCACTACCGCCACGGCATCCTTCCCTGCTGTTCCCTCTACCAGCTCTGCGAGTGTCCCACCCCCGGCCCCCAGGGCATACGCCCAGGTGGCGGCAACCCCCCCACCTGCCGCAACGTCACCTAACCCGCCCACCGCCTCAGCTACCATCTATAGTGGCCGGGGCCCCTTTCCCACCTTGACCAGGAGGCATGGCGTCCGTTGCCTCCTGGTACCCGCCTCGCCCCACGTAGAAACCTATGTGCGGGCGTTGGCGAGGGTGGTGGGGCCCACAGCCATCGTAGCGGCCTCCAAAATGTATGGAAAGGTAGTCTTCTTCCTCGCATCGGAGGCCGCGGCCCAAGAGGCGGTGGAGAAGGGCCTGGCAGTGGGGGGCGTGTTCGTCCCACTAGAGCCGCTGGAGGACTTGGGCATCCGCCTAGTCCTCACTTCCGTCCCTCCCTTCCTCCCCAATGCCGCCCTGTTACCTGCCCTCTCTGCCCTGGGGAGACCCATCTCTGTAGTCAGCCCTCTCCCACTGGGCTGCAAAGACCCCGCCCTCCGTCACATCCTCTCGTTCCGCCGGCAGGTGCAGCTCCAAATGCCGCCGGCTGCACGTGATGGGGAGGCGCTCGAGGGGTCCTTTATGGTCCCCTATCACGGGGCCCGTTACCGGATATATTATTCCACGGGGGAGGCTCGGTGCTACCTCTGCCGGGCGATAGGACACGTCCGGAGGGACTGTCCCTTGGCCCGGCAAGGAGGAGCATCCGAGACCCCCGAGCCCCGGCAGGGCGTCGGCCCTGTCATCGCCGGCGTCCCTGAATGCCCGGTGCCCAGAGCCGCCCCTCCTCCTTCCCAGTCCACCGCTGCTCCCACTCAGGCCCTGGGAGTACCTCCCCCAGTGTGCCCAGACGAGTGGGAGAGGCCCGCCGCGAACAGTCTGCTGAGGCCTGTGGAGGAGGGTGAGGCAGGGATACCGCCAGGCCTGGGAGAGGGCCCGCCCCAGAGAGATTTTTCTCTCCCTTATGCTGCCCCACCACTACCTCCCCGAGTCCCTAAGAAATCGCCCCTCCCCCTTGACCCGACCCTTACTAGCCAGCCCCCAGCTGAAGCCATGGAGGACTGGGCCTTAGTACAGGGGAAGCGGGGCAAGCGGAAGGCTCGAGCCCCGCTCCTTTCCACTGATGCGGAAGCCCCCCGGAAGACCAGGAAGGAGGGCACTGATGCCGAGCCTTCCGCTTTGCCCCCGAGCGGCTTTTGTCTGCCGGAACCGGCTGGGAAAGACGTGGCAGCACCGGAAGGTATTACCGCCCCTCCCTCGGAAGCCCCCGAAGGAGCCCCTTCTGCCCCCTTTGTCGACCCTGCGCGCCCTGACCCGAGCATCGCTTCAGGTGCTGGCGGAGAGAACCCCGGGGTGGCAGAAGGTGACCTGCCCTCCATCTACGAGGAGATCGAGGCCCTGGGTCTGACCCCAATCACCCAGGGGGAGGACGACCCTTTAGCAGCAGGCCTCGATCTCAATGACCTCACCCCAGTGCCCCTTTCCCCCCTCTCCCCATGCTCCCTCCCCTTGACCGATGGTTCCGCTCCCACCTCCGAGGATCCCCTGGGCTCTTCCACCTGCCCGGTCGCAAGTGACACCTCGCTGATGGCCGCCAAGCCTCCTGAAGCGACGGCCGGTGCCCTGCGGCCGGGACCCGAATCCCAGGGGGTACCCCTCATTGGGGTGGGACGACAGTTCTCCTTCCCAGGTGGGGACCCCGCAAATATCTGTCCACCTCCCGATGCCGTGGCTGCAACACAAGCCATTATACTAGAACCCGGCATCGTGGGGGGTCCCCTTCCCAATTCCCAGATCCCTCAGCCACACCAAGAGAGGCCACCTCCCAGTGGCCCAGCTCCTGCGGCTCAGGATCCTCTACCCGTTCCTCAGCCTGGCCCTGCTCATGTCCCTTTCCCTGCCCCTACTTCTGATCCCTGCCCTGCCCCTGATGCCGTCCCACTCTCCTACACCTCCCATGGTGACACTGCCGCCCCTGGGGCTGTCTCCCTCCCCTTAACTGAGGATGACCCCCAGGGAGCGGCTCCAGTCTTTCCTCGTCCCGACCCACCAGAGGCTGCTCTTCTCCCTCCACCGCCTCCCCCAACTAAGCTGAATTTTGGGTTGGGCCCTAAGGTGCCGGCCCAGCGGGAGCTGCGTCGAGGGTCCGCCCCTTGCCTGTCTGTTTCGGTGGGCCATAGGGCTGTGTCAGGGGCCACTTCTTCCGATAGCCGGGAGCCAGTAACCCCGGCCCCCCATACGCTGCGAGAGGAGTTGCGGGAGTTCCTGGAGGACGTCCGGGGCTCCCGCAACAAAGTACAGCTCGCTCTCCAGCGATGGGGGGATTTCCACCAGATCCTCCAGGCCGCGAGGGCCCTCATGGGGGAGGGTAAAGGGACTGGGAAGCAGGCCGCCACGGCCTACCAACGGGTCCGCCTTTTCCGTGACTCACTACTCAGCTACGGGGTGGGTCACGGATTGTTACGCGGCCCGATGGGGGCCGTGAGTGAGTCTGCCAGCAAGGATCCCCCCCAGCCCTCCTCATGGCATCTCTCCTCTTCGCAACATTAAACACCCGGGGCTGTAGGATGGGTCTCCGCAGGAGCCAGGTGCTCTCCTTCCTTCGGGAGGGGGGGTACTCTGTAGTGTTCCTGCAGGAGACCCATACGGATCCAGCCGCTGAAGACAGCTGGCGGCTGGAATGGGGGGACAGAGTCTACTTCAGCCATCTCTCTGTTCGCCAGGCTGGAGTGGCGACCTTGTTCTCCCCCGACCTACGACCTGAAGTGCTGGGGGTTGCCGAGGCTGTGCCGGGCCGCCTGCTGCACCTACGGGTCCGTATGGAGGGGCTCGTGGTCAATCTTGTCAACATCTATGCCCCGACACCGGGCCCGGAACAACTTCATTTTTATCAGCAGGCGTCCACCTTCCTCGGCACCTTGGATCCTCGCGAGTGCCTGGTCCTGGGCGGGGACTTTAACAACACCCTTGAAAAACGGGACCGCTCGGGGATCGAGCAGTGCCCGGCCGCCGTGGACGTCCTCAGGGGGATTGTCGAACATCACTCCCTGGTGGACGTCTGGCGCGACCACCACCCGGGCGACAGCTCAACATTCACCTTTGTCCGGGTGGAGGCCCATCGGTCGCACCACTCCCGGTTGGACCGCATCTATTTATCACGTTTTCACCTTTCGCGGGCCCACTCCTCCAGCGTCCGGCTGGCCCCGTTCTCTGATCATCATCTCGCCACCGTGACGGCCTCTCTCTGCGCGGAGAGGCCGGGGCCGGCCTATTGGCATTTTAATAACAGTTTGCTGGAGGACGTGGGTTTCGTGGCGTCCTTCCGGGAGTTCTGGCTGGCCTGGCGAGGGCAGCGGCACGCCTTTCCCTCGGCGCGGCGATGGTGGGATCTAGGGAAGGTACGCGCCCGGCTCTTCTGCCGTGATTACACCCGGGGCGCCAGCCGACGGAGGGATGCGACGTTAGAGCAGTTGGAACGGGAGGTCTTAGAGCTGGAGAGGCGTCTGGCCGCCAGCCCTGAGGATCCATCCCTCTGTGGGGCGTGCCGGGAGAAGCGGGAGGAGCTCCGGGAACTCGAAGATCATCGGGCCCGGGGCGCCTTCGTTCGATCCCGCATCCGTCTCCTTCGGGAGATGGATCGCGGCTCCCGCTTCTTCTACGCCCTGGAGAAAAAGAGGGGGGCTAAGAAACACGTCACCTGCCTCCTCGCAGAAGATGGCACCCACCTCACGGATCCGGTGGAGATGTGCGGGAGGGCCAAGGCCTTCTACGCGAGCCTTTTCTCCCCGGATCTGACCGATCCTAACGCTTGCAAAGTGCTCTGGGACGAACTCCCTACGGTCAGCACGGGCGACCGAGACCGGCTAGAGCTGCCTCTCACTCTGGCCGAGTTCTCGGAAGCCCTCCGTCGCATGCCGACTAATAAATCTCCGGGACTGGACGGGCTGACCGTGGAGTTCTACCGCGTGTTCTGGGACGTCCTCGGCCCAGACCTTGTCACCGTCTGGGCCGAGTCCTTGCAGGGCGGGGTCCTCCCTCTTTCGTGCAGGCGAGCTGTGCTCGCCTTATTGCCGAAGAAGGGGGACCTCCGCGATTTACGGAATTGGCGTCCCGTCTCGCTCCTCAGCACGGACTATAAAGTCGTAGCAAAGGCCATCTCGCTGCGGCTTGGGTCCGTGCTGGCGGACGTGGTCCACCCAGACCAGACCTACACCGTCCCGGGCCGCACCATTCTCGACAACCTGTATCTGGTCCGGGATCTCTTGGAGCTTGGGTGTAGGGATGGTCTGTCGTTCGCCCTCCTGTCTCTGGATCAGGAGAAGGCGTTCGACAGGGTGGATCACGGGTACCTCCTGAGCACTCTGCGAGCGTTTGGCTTTGGGCCCCAGTTTGTGGGTTTTCTCCAGGTGCTGTACGCCTCCGCAGAGTGTCTGGTCAGGCTCAACTGGACCCTGACCGAGCCGGTCAGCTTCGGGCGAGGAGTACGGCAGGGGTGCCCCCTCTCGGGCCAGCTGTACGCTCTGGCGATCGAGCCCTTCCTCTGTCTCCTCCGCAGGAGGTTGACGGGGTTGGTGCTCCGAGAGCCGGAGCTGCGGCTGGTCCTGTCGGCGTACGCCGACGATGTGCTCCTCGTGGTCCAGGACCCGGGCGACTTGGTGCGGGTGGAGGCTTGCCAGGCGATCTACTCGGCGGCCTCTTCTGCCCGGGTCAACTGGGTCAAGAGCTCTGGCCTGGTGGTAGGGGACGGGTGGCAGGCGAGCTCCCTCCCACCCGCGCTTCAGGCCATCAGGTGGAGCGCGGGTCCGCTGCTCTATCTCGGCGTTTACCTTTCTGCCACGCATCCATCCCCGCCGGAGAACTGGCACGGTTTAGAGGGCAGGGTGATAGAGCGGATCCGGAAATGGACAGGACTACTCCGGTGCCTCTCCTTTCGAGGGAGAGCACTGGTAATCAATCAATTAGTCCTGTCCATGCTCTGGTACCGGCTCAACACCCTGGTCCCAGCCCCGGGTTTCCTGGCCAACCTCCGGACGTCGATTCTGGAGTTCTTTTGGTCAGGACTGCACTGGGTCTCTGCAGGGGTTCTCCATCTTCCTCTGGAGGAGGGTGGGCAGGGCCTGAAGTGTCCACACACTCAGGTCCATGTCTTCCGTCTCCAGGCCCTGCAGAGGCTCCTTTATGGTGCAGGTAGTCCGGCATGGAGCGTATTGGCACACGCCTTCCTACGCCGCTTCCGAGGGCTCCGATATGACCGGCAGCTCCTTTATCTCCATCCGAGAGGTCTTCCGCGAGACCTCTACGGGCTGCCGGTCTTCTACCAGGACCTCCTCCGGACCTGGAAGCTATTCTCAGCGACCAGGTCCGTGGCGGCCACCGAGGGGGCAGATCTCCTCGCGGAGCCCCTGCTACACAACCCCCAGCTCCGTGTGCAGGTGGCGGAGTCCCCCTCGGTGCGCCAGAGGTTGGTCCTGGCAGAGGTCACTAGGGTCGGAGACCTCCTGGACTACGACCGGGGAGACTGGCTGGATCCCCTGACGCTTGCTCAGCGCATGGGGCTCTCCAGACCTCGTACTCCCCGGCGCGTACTTCAGGAGGTGAAGGCTGCTTTGCCGCCCGCTGCTCGGGTTTACCTCGACCGGGTCCTACGAGAGGGTATGCCCCGCCCTCCCTTCACCCCAAGCCCTCCGGACCTTTTTATTGGCCCCCTGCCCCGTGGACCCAACCGGGTCCCCTGTCCCTTCACGGTGAGCCGGCTGCACGAACTACAACCCATCCGCTTCCAGACCGCGCCAAGGAAACATCTATACATGCTCGTGCTCCACACCCTTCATCTCCTCGCCCTCACGTCCCGCCCCGATACGAAATGGCGGGACCTCCTGCCACCTCTAGAGGGTGAGAAGCCCCGGTGGGCCAGCCTTTACTCCTCCTTAGTCCCAAGGCCCGCCGGGGACGTCAGTTGGCGGCTCCTTCACGGAGCCGTGAGCACGGGTGTGTACTTGGCGCGGTTCACCCCTATCCCCAACACATGTCCCTTTTGCGGTGTGAGAGAGACCCTGGCGCACATTTATCTGGAGTGCGCCAGGCTTCAGCCCCTGTTCCGGCTCCTCTTGGACATTTTGTTGAGGTTTTGGTTGCACTTTTCCCCTCACCTTTTTATTTATGCACTTCCAATCCGTGGCCCCACGAAGTCGCGGGACCTCCTGGTCAACCTCCTCCTGGCCATAGCTAAACTGGCCATCTACAAAACCAGGGTGAGGAGGTTGGCCGATGGAGGCTTCTGTGACTGTGGGGCCTATTTTCGATCCTCTGTTCGTTCACGCATCCGGGCAGAGTTCCTCTGGGCAGCGTCCACTGGCTCCCTTGACACCTTTGAGGAGCAGTGGGCACTGTCCGGGGTTCTCTGCTCGGTGTCCCCTTCTGGTTCACTTCGTTTGACCCTTTGACCGCACTCCTGTTCCTGTTTTTTCATTTTTTGTCCCCCGGAATTACTTGGTATCCAGGTCCTGTGGATCCCTCCCCTTAGGCTGAAAGGGGGGATCCTTTAGCAGTGGGCGGGCTTCGCCCGCCCACTTCCCGGATCCCAATAAGAACATACTGGTTCCTTACCACTTCCCTATAGCCCTCTGGCCAGGAAGGAGGTAGAGGGCTGCTGCTCCTGCTCATCTTGCTGTAGCTGCTGCTAGGCCCTGGGCCCTCCCAGCTGCTGTTTGCTGCTACTCCAGCTTCTCCCCTGGCTGGGCCAGGCACCCCTCCCATTACTCTACTCTCTGGTTGCTGGCTGCCTGGGAGCTGAACCCCCTCCCCCCCCCATCACCTTGGTTGCTGCTACTCCTGCTGCTGCAGCAACCCCTTGGGGGGGGAGGGGGCCTGCTGGCCCTCTCCCCAGAGGAGGGGTGTGAGGGGCCCCTGCTCCAGCCGCTGCTGTGACCACCACCACCACCACCATCTGTGAGGGGTCCTGCCTGACCACCAGACCACCGCCTGGAGTTGCTGGAGCTTCTGCTGCTGCCCTGTTTGCTGCCAGGAAGCTGCTGGTACCCAGAGGAGGAAGACCCAGAAGACAGTCGGTGGAGACTCTGCAGACCACCGTGGAGGGGGCCTCCAAGAACTGAGTAATTTTTCGAACTGTGCTCTAGTGGTGGGGGTGTTGACTGTGTTTGTAGGGGCACAGGGGGTGTGGTGCCGAGCCTGCCCCCTGGTCCACCTGTGCCCCCCCATAACCCCCACCACCACCGCTGCCCCCTCCACAACCTCTGCTGGCTGCTCACCATCTGCCTCGTGCTACGGCCTCTGGACTTAGCTGCTTCCATGGCCCGCCACAACCTTTTAACATCATTTGGGCCTGCAGCGGCAACCAGCCCCACCCATTGACTTTGTGCAAGCGCACGTGGGTGCACGTGCCCCCTCCCATACCCCTTGGACTGACCCTCTTCCCCCCAGCTGCACGTCCCTTGCTTTGTCCCTTGCCACCTGCCCCATTTACCCCTTGCAGTTGTTTGCCCCCTTTTTTTTTTTGGTCCCAGCCCCTTGCTATTTTCAGTTTTGCCTGCCCTGCCCCTCTCCATCTACAGCCTTGTTTGTTTGCCCTACCCTAGCCCTGAAACTAGTCTCTTGTTTTTCTGCCCCATTCTTAGTTGGTTGTCTCCCTCCCCCTGAAGCTCTGTTTGCCCTGATTAGCCCCCCGCTTTCGTGAACCCACGCCCCCTCCCATGCGCTTGTGCCCCTCCCCTGTTTAATTTTGACCCTATCTCACTGCACCCCCATGCTGTTATATCATCCCCTCCCCTAGTGCAACAAGAGGAGCCGGATTTCCCATCTTGAGTTGGTGACTGAACCCTACCCCCGCACTACTCCAAGTTAACCCTGAACCCTGTCCCCACTTTTAGTGCCCTCCTCCCCTGCCTGCAGCCTAGCAGGGAGGAGTGGTCACCCCAATTCCTCTCCCTACCCCCCCCTCAAGAGTTTTCCCTTCTTCCCCTGCTCATTATGGCAGGCGATATGGAGGGAGGAGCCCCTCCAGACGGCACGGCCGCCCCTCCTCCGCCTGTTCCCCCGTCACCCTCCCTAGCCTCCACCTCGACCGTCGCTGCCGAACCACCTGCTCTCGCCCCCGCTGAGGCACTGGCAGTGGCGGACACTGAAGAGACCTCCGCTGCTGCCACGTCCCTCGCCCCCCATGATCCTGGGGGAGCCCCCCCAGCCGGCAGGAAGGGCCAGGGTAAAAAGAAGGGTAAGGGCCCCGCGACAAAGGCCAGGCCCTCCATGGCAGAGGCAGCCACTACTGCCACGGCATCCTTCCCTGCTGTTCCCTCTACCAGCTCTGTGGGTGTCCCACCCCCGGCTCCCAGAGCATATGCCCAGGTGGCGGCAACCCCCCCACCTGCCGCAACATCACCTAACCCGCCCACCGCCTCAGCTAACATCTATAGTGGCCGGGGCCCCTTTCCCACCTTGACCAGGAGGCATGGCGTCCGTTGCCTCCTGGTACCCGCCTCGCCCCACGTAGAAACCTATGTGCGGGCGTTGGCGAGGGTGGTGGGGCCCACAGCCATCGTAGCGGCCTCCAAAATGTACGGAAAGGTAGTCTTCTTCCTCGCATCGGAGGCCGCGGCCCAAGAGGCGGTGGAGAAGGGCCTGGCGGTGGGGGGGCGTGTTCGTCCCATTAGAGCCGCTGGAGGACTTGGGCGTCCGCCTAGTCCTCACTTCCGTCCCTCCCTTCCTCCCCAATGCCGCCCTGTTACCTGCCCTCTCCGCCCTGGGGAGACCCATCTCTGTAGTCAGCCCTCTCCCACTGGGCTGCAAAGACCCCGCCCTCCGTCACATCCTCTCGTTCCGCCGGCAGGTGCAGCTCCAAATGCCGCTGGCTGCACGTGACGGGGAGGCGCTCGAGGGGTCCTTTATGGTCCCCTATCACGGGGCCCGTTACCGGGTATACTATTCCACGGGGGAGGCTCGGTGCTACCTCTGCCAGGCGATGGGACACGTCCGGAGGGACTGTCCCTTGGCCCGGCAAGGAGGAGCATCCGAGACCCCCGAGCCCCAGCAGGGCGTCGGCCCCGTCATCGCCGGCGCCCCTGAATGCCCGGTGCCCAGAGCCGCCCCTCCTCCTTCCCAGTCCACCGCTGCTCCCACTCGGGCCCTGGGAGTACCTCCCCCAGTGTGCCCAGACGAGTGGGAGAGGCCCGCCACGAACTGTCTGCTGAGGCCTGTGGAGGAGGGTGAGGCAGGGATACCGCCGGGCGTGGGAGAGGGCCCGTCCCAGAAATATTTTTCTCTCCCTTATGCTGCCCCACCACTACCTCCCCGAGTCCGTAAGAAATCGCCCCTCCCCCTTGACCCGACCCTTACTAGCCAGCCCCCAGCTGAAGCCATGGAGGACTGGGCCTTAGTACAGGGGAAGCGGGGCAAGCGGAAGGCTCGAGCCCCGCTCCTTTCCACTGATGCGGAAGCCCCCCGGAAGACCAGGAAGGGGGGCACTGATGCCGAGCCTTCCGCTTTGCCCCCGAGCGGCTTTTGTCCGCCAGAACCGGCTGGGAAAGACGTGGCAGCACCGGAAGGTATTACCGCCCCTCCCTCGGAAGCCCCCGAAGGAGCCCCTTCTGCCCCCTTTGTCGACCCTGCACGCCCTGACCCGAGCATCACTTCAGGTGCCGGCGGAGAGAACCCCGGGGTGGCAGAAGGTGACCTGCCCTTCATCTACGAGGAGATCGAGGCCCTGGGTCTGACCCCAATCACCCAGGGGGAGGACGACCCTTTACCAGCAGGCCTCGATCTCAATGACCTCACCCCGGTGCCCCTTTCCCCCCTCTCCCCATGCTCCCTCCCCTGTACCGCCGGTTCCGCTCCCACCTCCGAGGATCCCCTGGGCTCTTCCACCTGCCCGGTCGCAAGTGACACCTCGCTGACGGCCGCCAAGCCTCCTGAAGCGACGGCCAGTGCCCTGCGGCCGGGACCTGAATCCCAGGGGGTACCCCTCATTGGGGTGGGACAACGGTTCTCCTTCCCAGGCGGGGACCCCGCAAATATCTGTCCACCTCCCGATGCCGTGGCTGTAACACGAGCCATCGTACTAGAGCCCGGCATCATGGGGGGTCCCCTTCCCAATTCCCAGATCCCTCAGCCACACCAAGAGAGGCCACCTCCCAGTGGCCCAGCTCCTGCGACTCACGATCCTCTACCCGTTCCTCAGCCCGGCCCTGCTCATGTCCCTTTCCCTGCCCCTACTTCTGATCCCTGCCCTGCCCCTGATGCCGTCCCACTCTCCTACACCTCCCATGATGACACTGCCGCCCCTGGGGCTGTCTCCCTCCCCTTAACTGAGGATAACCCCCAGGGAGCGGCTCCAGTCTTTCCTCGTCCTGACCCACCAGAGGCTGCTCTTCTCCCTCCACCGCCTCCCCCAACTAAGCTGAATTTTGGGTTGGGCCCTAAGGTGCCGGCCCAGCGGGAGCTGCGTCGAGGGTCCGCCCCTTGCCTGTCTGTTTCGGTGGGCCATAGGGCTGTGTCAGGGGCCCCTTCTTTCGATAGCCGGGAGCCAGTAACCCCGGCCCCCCATACGCTGCGAGAGGAGCTGCGGGAGTTCCTGGAGGACGTCCGGGGCTCCCGCAACAAAGTACAGCTCGCTCTCCAGCGATGGGGGGATTTCCACCAAATCCTTCAGGCCGCGAGGGCCCTCATGGGGGAGGGTAAAGGGACTGGGAAGCAGGCCGCCACGGCCTACCAACGGGTCCGCCTTTTCCGTGACTCACTACTCAGCTACGGGGTGGGTCACGGATTGTTACGCGGCCCGATGGGGGCCGTGAGTGAGTCTGCCAGCAAGGATCCCCCCCAGTCCTCCTCATGGCATCTCTCCTCTTCGCAACATTAAACACCCGGGGCTGTAGGATGGGTCTCCGCAGGAGCCAGTTGCTCTCCTTCCTTCGGGAGGGGGGGTACTCTGTGGTATTCCTGAAGGAGACCCATACGGATCCAGCCGCTGAAGACAGCTGGCGGCTGGAATGGGGGGACAGAGTCTACTTCAGCCATCTCTCTGTTCGCCAGGCTGGAGTGGCGACCTTGTTCTCCCCCGACCTACGGCCTGAGGTGCTGGGGTTTGCCGAGGCTGTGCCGGGCCGCCTGCTGCACCTACGGGTCCGTATGGAGGGGCTCGTGGTCAATCTCGTCAACATCTATGCCCCGACACCGGGCCCGGAACAACTTCGTTTTATCAGCAGGCGTCCACCTTCCTCGGCACCTTGGATCCTCGCGAGTGCCTGGTCCTGGGCGGGGACTTTAACATCACCCTTGAAAAACGGGACCGCTCGGGGATAGAGCAGTGCCCGGCCGCCGCGGACGTCCTCAGGGAGATTGTCGAACATCACTCCCTGGTGGACGTCTGGCGCGACCACCACCCGGGCGACAGCTCAACCTTCACCTTTGTCCGGGTGGAGGCCCATCGGTCGCACCACTCCCGGTTGAACCGCATCTATTTATCACGTTTTCACCTTTCGCAGGCCCACTCCTCCAGCGTCCGGCTGGCCCCATTCTCTGATCATCATCTCGCTACCGTGACGGCCTCTCTCTGCGCAGAGAGGCCGGGGCCGGCCTATTGGCATTTTAATAACAGTTTGCTGGAGGATGTGGGTTTCGTGGCGTCCTTCCGGGAGTTCTGGCTGGCCTGGCGAGGGCAGCGGCACGCTTTTCCCTCGGCGCGGCGATGGTGGGATCTAGGGAAGGTACGCGCCCGGCTCTTCTGCCGTGATTACACCCGGGGCGCCAGCCGACGGAGGGATGCGACGATAGAGCAATTGGAACGGGAGGTCTTAGAGGCGTCTGGCCGCCAGCCCTGAGGATCCATCCCTCTGTGGGGCGTGCCGGGAGAAGCGGGAGGAGCTCCGGGAACTGGAAGATCATCGGGCCCGGGGCGCCTTCGTTCGATCCCGCATCCGTCTCCTTCGGGAGATGGATCGCGGCTCCCGCTTCTTCTACGCCCTGGAGAAAAAGAGGGGGGCTAAGAAACACGTCACCTGCCTCCTCGCAGAAGATGGCACCCCCCTCATGGATCCGGTGGAGATGTGCGGGAGGGCCAAGGCCTTCTACGCGAGCCTTTTCTCCCCGGATCTGACCGATCCTAACGCAAAGTGCTCTGGGACGAACTCCCTACGGTCAGCACGGGCGACCGAGACCGGCTAGAGCTGCCTCTCACTCTGGCCAAGTTCTCGGAAGACCTCCGTCGCATGCCGACTAATAAATCTCCGGGACTGGACGGGCTGACCGTGGAGTTCTACCGCGTGTTCTGGGATGTCTTCGGCCCAGACCTTGTCACCGTCTGGGCCGAGTCCTTGCAGGGCGGGGTCCTCCCTCTTTCGTGCAGGCGAGCTGTGCTCGCCCTATTGCCGAAGAAGGGGGACCTCCACGATTTATGGAATTGGCGTCCCGTCTCGCTCCTCAGCACTGACTATAAAGTCGTAGCAAAGGCCATCTCGCTGCGGCTTGGGTCCGTGCTGGCGGACGTGATCCACCCAGACCAGACCTACACCGTCCCGGGCCGCACCATTCTCGACAACCTGTATCTGGTCCGGGATCTCTTGGAGCTTGGGTGTAGGGATGGTCTGTCGTTCGCCCTCCTGTCTCTGGATCAGCAGAAGGCGTTCGACAGGGTGGATCACGGGTACCTCCTGAGCACTCTGCGATCGTTTGGCTTTGGGCCCCAGTTTGTGGGTTTTCTCCAGGTGCTGTACTCCTCCTCAGAGTGTCTGGTCAGGCTCAACTGGACCCTGACTGAGCCGGTCAGCTTCGGGCGAGGAGTACAGCAGGGGTGCCCCCTCTCGGGCCAGCTGTACGCTCTGGCGATCGAGCCCTTCCTCTGTCTCCTCCGCAGGAGGTTGATGGGGTTGGTGCTCCGAGAGCCGGAGCTGCGGCTGGTCCTGTCGGCGTACGCCGACGATGTGCTCCTCGTGGTCCAGGACCCGGGCGACTTGGTGCGGGTGGAGGCTTGCCAGGTGATCTACTCGGCGGCCTCCTCTGCCCGGGTCAACTGGGTCAAGAGCTCTGGCCTGGTGGTAGGGGACGGGTGGCAGGCGAGCTCCCTCCCACCCGCGCTT
This sequence comes from Chelydra serpentina, assembly GCA_037349315.1. Lineage (NCBI taxonomy): Eukaryota > Metazoa > Chordata > Testudines > Chelydridae > Chelydra > Chelydra serpentina. The sequence goes on along the minus strand of JBAIAC010000004.1, from coordinate 190,918,866 downwards.
CAAGCCATCAGGTGGAGCGCGGGTCCGCTGCTCTATCTCGGCGTTTACCTTTCTGCCACGCATCCATCCCTGCCGGAGAACTGGCAAGGTTTAGAGGGCAGGGTGATAGAGCGGATCCGGAAATGGACAGGACTACCCCGGTGCCTCTCCTTTCGAGGGAGAGCACTGGTAATCAATCAATTAGTCCTGTCCATGCTCTGGTACCGGCTCAACACCCTGGTCCCGGCCCCGGGTTTCCTGGCCAACCTCCGGACGTCGATTCTGAAGTTCATTTGGTCAGGACTGCACTGGGTCTCTGCAGGGGTTCTCCATCTTCCTCTGGAGGAGGGTGGGCAGGGCCTGAAGTGTCCACACACTCAGGTCCATGTCTTCCGTCTCCAGGCCCTGCAGAGACTCCTTTATGGTGCAGGTAGTCCGGCGTGGAGCATATTGGCGCACGCCTTCCTACGCCGCTTCTGAGGGCTCCGATATGACCGGCAGCTCCTTTATCTCCATCCGAGAGGTCTTCCGCGAGACCTCTACGGGCTGCCCGTCTTCTACCAGGACCTCCTCCGGACCTGGAAGCTATTCTCAGCGACCAGGTCCGTGGCGGCCACCAAGGGGGCAGATCTCCTCGCGGAGCCCCTGCTACACAACCCCCAGCTCCGTGTGCAGGTGGCGGAGTCCCCCTCGGTGCGCCAGAGGTTGGTCCTGGCAGAAGTCACTAGGGTCGGAGACCTCCTGGACTACGACCGGGGAGACTGGCTGGATCCCCTGACGCTTGCTCAGCGCATGGGGCTCTCCAGACCTCGTACTCCCCGGTGCGTACTTCAGGAGGTGAAGGCTGCTTTGCCGCCCGCTGCTCGGGTTTACCTCGACCGGGTCCTGCGAGAGGGTACGCCCCGCCCTCCCTTCACCCCAAGCCCTCCGGACCTTTTTATTGGGCCCCTGCCCCGTGGACCCAACCGGGTCCCCTGTCCCTTCACGGTGAGCCGGCTGCATGAACTGCAGCCGGTCCGCTTCCAAACCGCGCCAAGGAAACATCTATACACGCTCGTGCTCCACACCCTTCATCTCCTCACCCGATACGAAATGGCGAGACCTCCTGCCACCTCTAGAGGGTGAGAAGCCCCGGTGGGCCTGCCTTTACTCCTCCTTAGTCCCAAGGCCCGCCGGGGATGTCAGTTGGCGGCTTCTTCACGGAGCCGTGAGCACGGGCGTGTACTTGGCGCGGTTCACCCCTATCCCTGACACATGTCCCTTTTGCGGTGTGAGGGAGACCCTGGCGCACATTTATCTGGAGTGCTCCAGGCTTCAGCCCCTGTTCCGGCTCCTCTTAGACATTTTGTTGAGGTTTTGGTTGCACTTTTCCCCTCACCTTTTTATTTATGCACTTCCAATCCGCGGCCCCACGAAGTCGCGGGACCTCCTGGTCAACCTCCTCCTGGCCCTAGCTAAACTGGCCATCTACAAAACCAGGGTGAGGAGGTTGGCCGATGGAGGCTCCTGTGACTGTGGGGCCTATTTTCGATCCTCTGTTCATTCACGCATCTGGGCAGAGTTCCTCTGGGCAGCATCCACTGGCTCCCTTGACACCTTTGAGGAGCAGTGGGCACTGTCCGGGGTTCTCTGCTCGGTGTCCCCTTCTGGTTCACTTCGTTTGACCCTTTGACCGCACTCCCGTTCCTGTTTTTTCATTTTTTGTCCCCCGGAATTACTTGGTATCCAGGTCCTGTGGATCCCTCCCCTTAGGCTGAAGGGGGGGATCCTTTAGCAGTGGGCGGGCTTTGCCCGCCCACTTCCCGGATCCCAATAAGAACATACTGGTTCCTTACCACTTTCCTATAGCCCTCTGGCCTTGCTCCATCACATACTGTTAATAAAAACCAGGGATGGGGCCTTAGTTGTGTCCCAGAGTTCAGCTATTAGACCCCTAACAACTTGGCCTGCATTGGGCTCCTTTGCACCCATTTCTAATGAATGCAACACAAACTACAAAAGCAGTTAACCTGATGTTCAGTCTAAAATGACTTGAAATCAGCATTTGTTTAAAGGATAAAACTCTCTCTGCTAGACATGGAACATGCTGAGAGTAACTCACGGTGAGAGAGATCTTTAAATAATATATTCTGCCTGGTATCAGTTCTAATTAGCAAATTGAATATTCTCCTGTCACATGTGTGCTTCTGTTCTTCTCGGGGCTTACTTTTCTCTAAAGTGATGAGTCTGAGGCAACCGCACACCTGCGTGAGAAGGGCATAGGGTTTTTTTGTTTGTTTGCTTTTTTCTTTAAGCAGTTAAAGGCATGTGGGACTGGATTCTGTAGTGATAGACAGGAAAGAAAGCTCTGATGTCTTTGTTAAGACAGAGACAGCTCTAGCTTCAAGAGCATTTCTGAAAATGTAGCCTTTTAAGAAAGGAACTGGCGGCATTGGGACTTAGCACTTTGGGGCAACAAGAATGAGATCTAGTTGCCTATATCCATCCTCATCTTCCTTTTTGTCTCTTTCTAGCTAGCTTGAGATAGTTCTTCCAGGGGTAAGTTCTAGGAGAAGCAGCTGGAGGCAAGCCAATTGATCTAAAGTTTAAAGTTTGATTCCCCCCCTCCCAATCAGGAAAGAGTGACTGTAAAAATGACCTACTGGGCTTCTGTATTTATTTATTCTCTGTGGCTTACAACTCGTTATGGCTTTTCTTGCCATCAGCCCTGCAGACTCAACCTGGTTCCTGAAAAATGAAGGTGTGTCCTCTCTGCCTTTTACGTCACCAATACAAATGATTCTCTGGTTACCATGTACCACAATTTTGCTGATGCTAGAGGCAGAATAGAATCCATCTTTTTCTCCCACAACTCTCCTGGCTCTGCAGGGATAGTAAAACCTTGTTTTTATTGGTGAAGTACACCAATGTGACTTGCAGATACACAGGGAACAGCTTTGTTGAATGAGACTGCGCCATCTTTGTGTTCAGCAGTTTCTTTCCTGACTGCAATGCTTTATATTCTCTTTCCCACAACCAAAGGTGAAGCTGATTGGAAACTTGCGCCACAGCCTGCCACCTAATGATAAGTCGGTGACAAAGATCTTGATTATAATGACTTATAGCAGAGGGGAGGGCAACAGAATATGTCACAGAAACCTAAAATAGATTCAGCTCTCAGCTGTTCCTGTGCTCATTCAATTGGCTGAACATAAAACTCTGGCTACAACCAGGAATTCCTCATCTAACCTCAGATAAAATTAATTTTTTATCATGAGAGCTGCTGCAGCTTTTACTGAAAGATACCTAAAATATAATGTAGGGATCAATCCTGAATGGACGGGGATGGGATAGATGACCTAATAGGGAATTGCCATTTCTAACTTATCTGATTGCATTATAGTCCTCTCTTATTGAACTACATTAGTATATCTATAAAATTAACATCACCCCAGAAATCTGTAATGGACAGTAAGCACTAAGGAGCCAGGTTTGGCAGCAGAGATGGCAAAGAACTGTTATTAATTGCACCAGGTCACAGCTTAGACCAAGTCAGCTCAGGCATTTGGGAACATCAAGTTCACAATGATTATTACACAGGCATTAGAATAATCATTTCATTCATAGACATATGGGGTCTATCTTTATAATAGATGGCTGCTGAATCTGCCTTTTTCCTAAAAGTGTCATTTATCAATTGCTGCCAAATTTCAGCTCAGTTAGAAAGTCAACAAGAAAAACACACAAAAGCTTTGTGGCACCTTAGAGACTAACAAATTTATTTGGGCATAAGCTATCATGGGCTAGAACCCACTTCATCAGATGCATGGAGTGGAAAATACAGTAGCAGGTATATTTATACATAGTACATGAAAAGATGGGAATTGCCTTACCAGGTGCGGGGGGGCAGTCTAATAAGACAATTCAATTAACAGTAGAATACCAAGGGAGGAAAAATCACTTTTGTAGTGGTAATGAGGGTGGCCCATTTCAAACAGTTGACAAGAAGGTGTGAGTAACAGTAGGGGGAAATGAGTATGGTGAAATTAGGTTTTGTAATGACTCATCCACTCCCAGTCTTTATTCAGGCCTAATTTGATGGTGTTCAGTTTGCAAATTGATTCCAGTTCTGCAGTTTCACGTTGGAGTCTGTTTTTGAAGTTTTTTTTGTTGAAGAATGGCCACTTTTAAGTCTGCTATTGAATGACCAGGGAGGTTAAAGTGTTCTCCTACTGGTTTTTGAATGTTGTAATTCCTGATGCCAGATGTGTGTCCATTTATTCTTTTGTATAGAGACTGTCCGGTTTGGCCAATGTACATGGCAGAGGGGTATTGCTGGCACATGATGGCATATATCACATTCGTAGATGTGCAGGTGAACGAGCCCCTGATGGTGTGGCTGATGTGGTTAGGTCCTATGATGGTGTCCCTTGAATAGATATGCAGACAGAGTTGGCACTGGGGTTTGTTGCAGGGTTTGGTTCCTGGGGTAGTGTTTTTGTTGTGTGGTGTGTAGTTGCTGGTGAGTATTTGCTTCAGGTTGGGGGGCTGTCTGTAAGCAAGGACTGGCCTGTCTCCCAAGTCTGTGAGAGTAAGGGATCATCCTTCAGGATAAGTTGTATATCTTTGATGCGCTGGAGAGGTTTTAGTTGGGGGCTGAAGGTGATGGGCTAATGGCATTCTGTTACATTCTTTGTTAGGCCTGTCTTGTAGTAGGTGACTTCTGGGTACCCTTCTGGCTCTGGCAATCTGTTTCTTCACTTCACCAGGTGGGTATTGTAGTTTTAAGAACGCTTGATAGAGATCCTGTAGGTGTTTGTCTCTGTCTGAGGGATTGGAGCAAATGCGGTTGTATCTTAGAGCTTGGCTGTAGACAATGGATCGTGTGATGTGGTCTGGATGAAAGCTGGAGGCATGTAGGTAAATATAGCGGTCAGTAGGTTTCCGGTATAGAGTGGTGTTTATGTGACCATCGCTTATTAGCACTGTAGTGTCTAGGAAGTGGATCCCTTGTGTGGACTGGTCCAGGGTGAGGTTGATGGTGGGGTGGAAATTGTTGAAATCTGGTGGAATTCCTCAAGGGCCTCCTTCCCATGGGTCCAGATGATGAAGATGTCATCAATGTAGTGCAAGTAGAGTTGGGGTGTTAGGGGACGAGAGCTGAGGAAGTGTTGTTCTAAGTCATCGATAAAAATGTTGGCATACTGTGGGGCTATGTGGGTACCCATAGCAGTCCCGCTGACTGGAAGGTATAAATTGTCCCCAAATGTGAAATAGTTGTGGGTGAGGACAAAGTCACAAAGTTCAGCCACCAGGTTTGCCGTGATGGTAAAGGGGATGCTATTCCTGATGACTTGTAGTCCATCTTTGTGTGGAATGTTGGTGTATAGAGCTTCTACATCCATAGTGGCTAGGATGGTGTTTTCTGGAACATCACCAAAGGACTGTAGTTTCCTCAGGAAGTCAGTGGTGTCTCGAAGATAGCTGGGCGTGCTGGTAGCGTAGGGCCTAAGGAGAGAGTCTACATAGCCAGACCATCCTGCTGTCAGGGTGCCAATGCCTGAGATGATGGGGCCTCCAGGTTTATGGATTTTGGGTAGCAGATAGAATACCCCTGGTCGGGGCTCTAGGAGTGTGTCAGTGTAGATTTGTTCTGGTGCATCTTCAGGGAGTTTCTTGAGCAGATGGTATAGTTTCTTTTGGTAATCCTCAGTGGGGTCAGAGGGTAATGGCCTGTAGAATGTGGTGTCAGAGAGTTGTCTAGCAGCCTCTCGTTCATGTACTATGTATAAATATACCTGCTACTGTATTTTCCAGTCCATGCATCTGATGAAGTGGGTTCTAGTTCATGAAAGCTTATGCCCAAATATATTTGTTAGTCTCTAAGGTGCCACAAGGACTCCTCGTTGTTTTTGCTGATACAGACTAACACGGCTACCACTGTGAAACATGAAATCTTGACATCTCAAAAAATAAACACAAAATTAAAAGGAATAGTGTTTTAGTCATTGGAATAGGTTCTTTCTCTTGTCACCACAGAGAAAAGCTGGGTGGGAAAATCTTTGTCCTATACCATGAGAATTTGAGATTTAAACATTTTTTCCCATCCTAAATTATAACGAAAAGATGAAATATCAAAAATGTTCATGAAAATAACAATATCAGATTGGATCAATCAAAATATTTTGTTTCAATAATTTTCAAATTAGTTTCCATTTTGACCCTTTTAATTTTTGCCATGTTTTTACCATAAATTAATTTAAATCTCAAAACAAAAAAGCCATTTGACCCAAAACCCAGAAAATTTCAATTAAGAAAAAACTGAAACAATTCCAAAACTTTTCAAATTTTTGTTGAAATGGGAAATTTGACGAAACCAACTCTTTCCCACAAACGTTTTCAGTTGGATGAATCTGCATTTCGCAACAAAACAAATTTTAGTCAAATTCGTGAGCAAGTATACAAGTTGACATTGATTGTTACAACTAGTCTGTTGTAACTGACACTTGGGGATGGACAGCGGTCTGTCCAGCCCTAGAATATGGGGTGCTCAGTGGTGGAATACAGTCATCTTGACTCCCTCCCCAACCTCTGCCCAAAGCACAGGAACAGAATACCTATGAATCAGGCCTACTAAGTACTGCACTAACTTTCTCTCACTATACACACACTTTTAATGGTAGAAAAATAGAATCTTCCACCTATAACCCCTTGCCTCCTCCATATTCACAGCTCTCTAAAAGTGGGCATGTTACATATTAACCTCCATAATTATTCACATACAAACCAACATCTTGAACAGTCTACTCATCTTAGGCAAGTTTGTGTAAGCCCTGCAGGGCTAGAAGCTGGGATTATAGGGGTTCTGAGTTATCAACACTTCCACATAGCCATCAGAAGCTCAAGTCAGGTTTCTGCTGAAGGATGCTGTGAAGCTAGCAAATGCAGGACGTACTACCCAGAAGGACCTGAGTGGTAGCTCCCCCACGCAGTCTGCTGATTGGCTTGTGCTGGTATATAAACCAGGAAGCTGGCATGGGGAGGTGTCTTAGCAATCATGCAGACTGCCTGCTTCTGCTTCAGACCTTGGCTGGCTATGGATCCTAGACCCTGGCTTCTGACCCTGCTTTCTTCCCAGCTATGTTAGTTGTCTCGTGCCTGACCTTGACTTTCTGGTATTCTGACATGGCTTGACCCTGATCTTGCTACTTGTCTCCAGGCTGCAACCTCATAATTGACTGGTGCACATAGCCCAGCCCTGACAGTGTGTTTGTATGTGTGTGCTTCATTACACACCATTCTTCAATATTTTAAATGGTTTCCTGTTCATCCCTGAATCCAAATCAAGGCTGTCCTCCTAGGATTTCTAAACTCTTTATGGATTCTCTTCACCTTACCTCTTTGACCTCATTCTCCTGTTCCATCACCTACTCACTTCAGTCCTCCAGTTGTTGCATTCTTCATGCTTACTCTTTAGGACTCTTTACTATTGGAGGTAATTTAGCTGTGGTGACTAATTTAAGGAATCTACACCCAATGTGTTAGCTTTGGGCCTTCTTCATGCCAAATATGTATATATTTAACCTCCCCCCTCAACGTGATCTTTATGTGGATGAATTGTTTTTTCCTGCTCCATGAAATGTGTTGCAACAGATCAATTCCACTGTAGTATATTTTGTGCTAGTCTAGATTCAACATAGGGAACCTAGAAGTGAAAAGCTCTGTATCCTATTATCTGTCCCCTAAGGGCACCTGCAAGCCACAGTATATTTTTGTCCATTGCTGGCTGACAGACCTTTCTGTCTGACATCAGTGCTGAAAATCTGAACTCTAGAAATAGAATTATTTTGTTTAAAACTTGTCTTAAAAGTCATTTATGTCTAAGCAAGACTTTTAGAAGTTCCCATATACTGTAGATTTAGTTCAAATGATAGTTACTTGTATTCTATATTTTAATAGAGAATTTAAGAGAACTGTCTTGACTGCTATATTTTCCCCAAAGCAAGAAACTAACGATTACAGTGAAAATATAAAATTAATCTTTCTTACATTTTGTAATTTCACAAGCAGCAGAATATTAATGGAAGCTTGGGAGATCCTACGTTTGAAGGGGGGAAAATAATAAATTCAGTCACCTTTCTTCTTTCTCACTGAATGTCAGTGCAACGCTGCATTATGATTCAGCACACACCATCCACACTAAGAAGCTCATATTCTGGGGTTCAGAGCTTTTCATCAAAGACCCACATAGTGCATCATAACCCTTTGAAAATGTGCAGTTGGTAAGCTGGTGGTGTTCCAAATGCTGGCTGATGTACTCTCACAAATCTGAGATGCTCTTTTCTTTTCTCTATTTTCAGCCAGGCACAAGTCAACAGCATTCCAGCTTACACACCTTCTGTTAACGAAGGAAAAGGAGTGATGAAACACTGCCAGGAAGTGAGTCTGAAAAGGAAAGTGTGTTTTAATGGGATCAATCCGCATGGGCTCATTTTTGTCCACCTAATCCTGTTGAGCAGCATGCTTTGGATGGTTAAAGGTGACTATCCCAATCCCACCTGCTCACAGAAAGAGGGACTCAAGGTGAATCCAAAGGCACTGTACTGATCTGAGAATGTAAAAATGCAGGGGGAAGTGAAGGCAAAAGGACAAACTGTTGAGGTCAGAGCTAAAATTAAAGGTGAAGGGCTAATAAAACTGCCTTCCTCTTCCTTCGCTGTCTAAAGGAAGTTTGCACAAGAGGAAATTTCTGAGAAAACGGTGATTATTAAAAATACAGTGGGTCTTTATTAACCGTGTTGGCCTTTATTTTCATTATCACAGGAGGGGGATCTAGTCGGCAGAAGCAGTAGTAGGGTTTCTTTGCCCCTGGCAGATGTGGGGAGAAGGATGAAAGTCTCTGAAAGGCCACACACACATTCCTAATAGGAAATGGATGTCTGAAGACCAGCTCCTCTTCCCTCCCCAATGCAATTAGCTGTTGCAAGATTGGGAGCCAAGGATTCCTCTTTACCCCTCTCGCCGTGAAACATCAGGGAACATTTTCAGAAGTGCTCAAGTCTCATTTTCAAAAGCACCAAAGTAAGGTAGGTGCTTTTGAAAATTTTACCCATTGGCAACTTCTTTCCCCCCTCCCCCGCACCTTTTCTGTTCAGCAAGAGCAGAGGAGGAGGAGGTCATGGTGGTGCCCTTGGACGACAACACTTATCTCCCTGAAAGTGAATGCCAGTAAGACCTCCTTATGACACTGAATTTCAGTATAAGTTCAGTGAAGCTTCACTACAAGGAATATTGAAAGTCTGTTGAAATACACTTAAGCTACTCAGGACTTTCACTGTACTCCAAGGACTTGTCTGCAAACACATGTTGTACCACTTTAAATATACTGGTATAGTTAAGATGTACAACCAACCTACTGTGGCTGCAGTTATATCAGTATAGAGGGGCTTATACCAATATATATTATTGCTGTCAGGGACGAGGAATAAGCTATACTCATATAAAGCACCATTATGCCAGTAGAGATGTATTAACACTAGTGGTTGTACAGATTTAAAATATTTTGGTGGCAAAATCATACCCCCTAACTGAAAGAGTTAAATTGGTACAAAAACTGTATGTAGACCAAGGGTTTCACTATGACCTGACCTATGCTATAAGGCCATGATTCTGAACCATTACAGTTAATGGAAGCTTTGCCATTGATTTCAGTAATCATGGGATCAAACCCTAGAATTGCTATTTATTCCTTGGCAGCTGTGCGCTCCCCCCTCTCACTTCTCACTCCCTCTAGTTTGGACCTGGCACAAGTACTGTTTGCACTGTGGCATCTAATCCAGCTCAGAACAGGGTTAGGTGATACAGTGGTGTAAAATTGCCTGGACGTAGTCAACACTAGAGCTTGCACTGCAGGCAACATCATTGCTAAATATGGCCACAACATTTCCTAGTGGAGAAACATCTTGTAGATGGGTTCCACTCTCTTTGGAAACAAGAAACTAAAATTTCAGTTCTCTGACACAATATATTCCATGAAAACCCTAAGTAATAGACATATAACAATATCATTAATAATAAAATAATACTGTATGGAATTAATGGCTAGTTTTTACTTACATGTAATAAAACATGTCAGGTTAGTTCAACCAGTTACCTGGTAGCTGACCTGGTCAAAACATTATAGAACAACTTTTGCAGAGAATGTTTTAAGGAAATTTCAAAGTTTCCAAAAGCTTTGACCGCCCTATAAACTGGGTTTAAATAAAATCAGAATTTTTTTGGTAAAAATTTCCGGAATTAAAAGTTTTGAGTAGCTCTAGCAGAGGTAGCAGCATCATATACTTAGGAGAATCTCTCTCCACGGGGCCACAGGGTTTGGATATACTGAAGTGGTGACAAGCTACAACTCTGAAAAGAAACTTTAACCTTCATTGTTTCCACTTATTAATTCCAAGCCAGCTGATCTATGTAATTGCATGAACAGGATGTCTAACATTAGATACAATTATCTTAAATTCAAAGCACATGGGCGTCCCTAGACTCCCACTGACTTCAGTGAGCTTTGGAGTAAACACTAAAATACATATTTAAACACCAAAGCATAGATTTAACTGGATAAATCTGGATTTTAGTAGCTAACTTTTGGCTCCCAAAATTTAAGAATTGTAGCCTATGCATTTGGTACCCAAATTTATTGCACAAGATATAGTAGCAAGAGTGAAGCTAACAGGTTGGGAAATGGTGTTTTGGCATAGGACTTTGAAAGGAAAAGGTTAAAAGGGCTGTAGAAAACCATATTTTTGTAGTTCTGATTTACAACTGTAATCTGTCTTATCTGTATCACTATGATGAAAGAGGAAAAATGAGAAAAGCAGCAGGAATAGATCATTGTAATAACAACAACAATGTTCTCTATCATTTTGGACTTGTCACTCTAGAAATGATTAGATCCTTGCCTTGTCCAATGTATAGCAAGGAACTGGCATGCTTCCAAAATGAATTAGTAACAATCATATGTAGCCTAGGTTTTTCTGTGTAGTACAGACTTTGCCAGAACCCATGGGTTTTTTTTTAGGGGCCTACTATAAGCTTAGTATTTGATCTAAAATCCATTTGAATCAATGAGACTGTCTATTGACTTCAACAAGCTTTGGATCTGGCTCTTAGTTCACATGTGATTTCCATATTGTAATATTGACTGGGACATGCTCCTTTTTTCCACTTGTTGCACAGTTTGGGGACAAGAAGAGATTAATAGGAATAAAAGCTTCTCCTTTTCTTTCTTGTTTTCTAATCCCTCACCAGTTTGTGCCTTCATGCTACTTGGGAGAATGCTAATGGCTGAAATGGCTGAAAATCTGTTAAAAAATTGATACTCCAGCTCTCAACTTTGCTGAACCTTGCTGAAACCAGTTTGGGTGTTTATCTTTTAATATCTGGCCTCTACCAACGTTGGCTCTTCGTTTGTCTGAGACCCATATGCTCTTGTGAGCAAGTGCCTATCCCAATGTATTTTAAAATATGGTCCATGTGCTAAATAAAGTCTATAATCAAGCCCTCTTCCTGGTCTTTGGCTTTATTAACAAATTTTATGCCAATGAAATGAGCAAGTTAACAAAATTCAGCTCAGACCTGTTCCCAGGCTTGGCTACTCTTAAGATTCTTCCCTGAGGTCTGCTCAGCCCACAGCTTAGATCCTCTCTTCCCACCTCCCTTATTTCTGGATAGAGAGTAACAAGCCACCTGCGTCAATGTGTTAGCAAAACCGAGTTGATCATTTTCCAGAAGGACCAACACCTGCAAACGGGGTGAATTGTTTTAGGTAAGTACAGCCAGGTTGAGTTCAACAGACACTTTCCATATTTTAAAACCTTTGTTAATATTATCCTTTGGAGTTATAAAGCAGGAAGCCAACAGTGCCATTCTGTCAGAGTTAGGTGCCTTTAGCTGGTAGAATTCTCATTCTGCCTTCCTAGAGCTTTACGGCCTGATTTTCAGAGCTGTTGATTATCCATAATTTCCACTAAAGTCAATGGGGGCTCAACGCTTCTGAAAATCAGGCTGTTACTGTCTGGTCACTAGAGGTCATGAAGTTTGTTTTTTAATCAAACTTTTCTCTCACAGCTCTCTGCTTCTCTGAGGTATGTAACCTGGATGCATGGATGCACTGCTCAGTCTGGAGCATCTTCCAGATTCACTGTGGAGGGAAGCAAGGCTCATTTTGGTTTCATAATGCCATCACCTCTACATGGCAGTCCTGAGTACCAGGGGTTTATATAGGAAAAAACCCCACCACTGCTAGAGGTAGCTATACTTTCCCATTAAATAAAATGTATTCCTACAGACTGATCAATACTGATATTTGTGCAAATATACTCCCTTGAGACAGAGGCATATTAAGTTCATAGTGCCTTTCCAATCGAGTTTGATACATAAAGGCTCATGAAATGCTCTCCCCGAATTGCTCCTATCAGTGTTCCATTAAGAACACTATGAAGGTTCTGAACTGTTTATTTAGTCACTTTTCCACTCCGTCATGTTACCCTGGGAACTTGGCTAGCTGTACAAGCTCTGCACCAAGAGAAGGAGGATAATTGGCCTGCTTCCTGCAGCATTGTATTTATAAGAATACCTTTCAATGATCTATGTTTGTACTGTCTGGGAGTATGATTTCAATTCTGCCCTTGAAACACACATCCAGCAATGCTGCCAATCCGTATTATTCCCTGTCAAACATTTCACTGACTCAGGAGTCTGTGCACGGCTTAAAAAGCTACGTCCTCTGCCAGGGTTACTGCAGCACTGTTGTCTTCAGCAGCAAATTCGGTTAACCTTTTGGGAAGGAAGGGCTGCAGTTCAGACACATACCTGTCTGCTTCTGTAGAACACGATTTTCACCTTTTAGTCACTATTCTGAAAGGGCCCGATTTACATCTCATTGCTGTGTTCTCACTGGTAGGTATTCAGTTGTCAACAAATTGAGTTGTCTTGGTGTGGGAGGTGTTGGGGGACAGACAGTCCCATCCCCACACAGCATGTTCAGATTCTTTTTATATATGCCTAGCTTCTCGGCCAGTCATCTTCTGCTTTTCCTTCACGGCCCTTTTCCATGTAAATTGTTCTTTCCTCTCTAAGTGATAGTTCAACTACAAAGCTCTGGGCATTTCTGCTCAAAACTGATATGTATATCACTGTGTGAATATATATATATTCACTCACTGTGTGAGTATATATCACATACATACTGGCTTTTAATATAAACAGCAGTTGCCACTTTCCTTATAGCTGAGGATTTCTTTATTCTTCTAACTGGTGGAACCTTTGGAGATGTGACAGTATTTAACAGCACATTCCCATGTCTATAACTTGAGAGCAATCCAAGATTTTGGTAGCTTTTGCATATGGATTGTCTTCAGTCGTACTAGTTGTCCTCCTTTCCCAAATATACTCTTGAAAGGTTACTCCTTCCTCTCTCTAACCCACCTCTTTTTCTTTACTGCATTTCAAAACATACCAGAAGACCCCTCAAGTCCTCTAAGGGTTGAACATTTACTTTTGCATCCACCCTCTGGCTCTGAGCATTTGAGCTGGAGTGGAAATACATTTGCTGAAATGGTGTAGGTAAAAATACCATACTGTTCAGTGTTTTTACACTCGTGTGTGTGCACACCACCCGCATTGTTCCTTGGGTTGTTTTTATTTTATACAGTTTTGTATAGGCCCAGATCCAGGGCTGTGTCTGACAAAAACAGACTGTAGCTTGGGGAAGGGCTTTGCAAATGTACTAGAGCCAGTGAGCAATTGGTCTATCACCAGGCATAACTTGGAACAGCCATCATCTGCCTCTCACCCTAGGGGGCAGTTTTGGTAGCCAGGAATTGCTACAGAGAAGCCTTGGCCACATCTCCTTTCCCCATTATGCCTCTTATGTTGGTGGCTGAGGTGGTGTGCAGTTTAGAAATTGCTACAGCAGTTCTACATGGCTAGAGAATCCCCTTATGCACGGGGAATCTTGAACAGGGTAACGCCATAGGGTTTGTCTGCTTTTAGTGCAAACACCCCACTGAACTGCAGCCACGTTTTAATGTTCGCTCTGAATTTTATGCAGTAGTTCCAGAAGAATAGAGAATCTCAAGTAGCAGAATTTGAAATAACAGCCATAGCATAGCAGTGGTACTGCAAAATTACTGTGTGGTATTCTTACAACTCACTAATGGGAATTTTGAGCAGCGGTGAGAAGCATGACAATGTGGAATTCTCACAGAAATTGCCAGCTTTTAACATCCAGGCCTAGATTTTCAAAAGTGATTAATGACTCCAGTTTTAGGTGCCAAATTTAAGACCCCTTTAAAGGGGCCTGGTTTTCAGAAAGCAGAACTTTGGCACTTTGTAAATATCATGCATCTTCAAGTTATCTCGTGTTGGGCTCCCAAAAATTGAGGCACTGAACATCACTAGTGGCTTTTAAAAAGTTAAGCCCAGAAAGGGCTGGGGTAACGTGACTCAGAAGGGGCTAAAAAACCTGACAGGTCACACCTGAGGGAGAGTTAGTCTTGTTTGATTGGGGACACAGCCCAGCTAAGCAGGAGCAGGTAGGGCTGAGATAAGGCCAAGCAGTGAAGGCAGAAGAAGATTGCAGTGTGGAAGCCAAGGGGGAAAGGAGAAGCCCTGGAATTGCAGCCTAGAGGGAAGGTTGGGCCTAGAGAGGTGGTGGAGAAGGAAGTTTGATAGAGGTGGAGTAGCCAAAGGCTAAGGGAAACATCAGCAAGGTTTGGGATGGTACAGGTCTTGGCTTCTGGTTTGAAGATTCCTGCGCTGGAACCCAGAGTAGTGGCTGGGCCCAGTTTTCCTATAAGCCACTAGGGAAGTGGCACAGGCAGTCTGGGTAGTGAATTGGAAGAGTGCCTCAGGCAAGTCATATGCAACGACTCTGATATCCTATGTGTTTTCCCCCTTTTGTGGTATGTTTAGAATTAAACACCCATGGGTAGCCCATGTCAGCTGACTTAGGCTTGTGGGTCTCAAGCTATGGGACTGTTTGTGGTGTAAACGTTTGGGCCTGGCCTAAAGCCTGGACTCTGGGACTCTCCTGCCTCTCAGTGTAGATGTACCCATAGTGATCTAGCTGGAGGGCCAAGCCATGAAGAGGGAGCATCCTGACTCACAAAGAGAAAGCCCTGTAACTCCTGGAGTGTGAGAGGAACTGCAGCATGAGCAAGAGAAATAAGAGGGTGTCAGACCAGGCAGAGCTCTTCTCCAGATGCAGCCATAAGGAGGCATTCTAGCAGCAGGCCCTTCTTATATTTTTTTAAAAGAAATCATGTATCTTATTCAGATACACTTTATACAGCACCTAAAATAGTTTTATTTGAGAGAGAAGACATTTACACCGAAAGGGAGCAGGATTTTCCACCCCACAAGCTTAAATCAGTACTAAGTGAACAAACACTCTCTCCTTTGCAAGACAAAAGGAAATTGGGATGTATATCATATCTGTTCTTGCTACTTGGTCATAAAGAAGTTTCTCCTTGTATGTGCCATACTTATAGCCACTTTGTCAATCCCTGCAATAAAGACTCAGGCAACATCTGCCACATTCACTTAGCTAGTAAAAACACTCGTTTAAAAAGGTGATGGGGAAGGGAGGGAAGAAAATGGAAAACAATGATATATGATTTTTTTTTCTGTTTTTTTTCCTCATTTGGTGCCAACGAGGTTGCGTGAGTTGCACAGATATCCTGTTTCTTAACACTAACCTGCTGTGTTGTACCTTAAAGCCTTCCCAATGAATCAGGACTGAGGGCCATCCCTTCTCATCAGCAATCTAAGCAACAGCACAATGGGCTGAACTTTGCTGTAACGCCAGTTTGGAGGAAGAGAACCTGGCATGTGGGCTGGCTGTTAAGGATTCCAGAGCTAGAGGTTAGAGAATAGCTTGCACAAACTGGTGTGTTTTATAATACTTTCTAAGGGTATGTCCACACTGCAATAAAAACCCTGCAGCACCTAGTCTCAGAGCCTGGGTGAATTGACGTGGCCTTGCAGGGCTCAGGCTGGGGGGCAAAAATTGCAGTGTGGATGTTCAGACTCGGGCTCCAGCCTGGGCCAGCTGCAACCATGTCACAGGTCTTTTATTGCAGTGTAGATATACCCTAGGGCTCAGTGACAGTCTGACCCGTATGTGGCTATGAAGGGGAGTAATCGGTGGGAGGGGAAGGGTTAATTCACTCCTCCCTGTGTAATTATGCAGCGCTTACCAGACAGGAAACCCAGGCCCAGGGTGAAAGCAGCTGCTACACCCCACTATGCAGGGCCGGCTTTAGCGGGTGCGGGGCCCCACGTGAAGAACGACGGCGGGGCCCCGCACCCTCCAACCGGACGTATCAGAGCAAAACAAAAAAAACAAACAAAAAAACCCCCTCCTGCCGCTATGTCCTGTATAGAACAGCAGGAAACCACTTTCCTCCTGTAGGGAAGGAATTGTGTCTCTGAGTTACTATGCATTCCAGGACTCTGATTGAGGTAGCACTGCTATGCATTGCCCAAAAAGCAGGGTTTAGAGCTAAAACTCAGCCTAGCCTGGGCTAGGTTTAGACATATTGATAGCGGAAGCAAATTTCAATAGTGATGGTGCTCTTCTAAGCAAGCCTTACTCCTGGTAAACCCAAACCAAGAAATACAAGCAAAACTCTATATTTGCACTAGGATTTAGTTCATGTCCAATTCCAGTGCAATTCAAATCAATGAGTTAAATTCTGCACTTATTTAGTCTAGTATCAGTCTGAAGTAAATTCATTGATTTAAGTGTAGCTACTTCAGATTTGTACTGATGTGAGGCCTGGTGTGATGGGGTGGACTAGGGCTGGAAGCCTTGAGGCTCTTTCACACCCCACTGCAGAAAAGGGCAGTAGAGAGTTCCTCCAAGGTGCCTAGAGTGGCTGTGTGGGAAGCAGCCAATCAGAGAGGCTGCAGGGAGCAGCCAATTGTGGCCTAGCAGGCTAATATAAGAAGAGCTGTGAGACAGAGTGAGATCAGTTTTCTGCTGGAGTTGGAGGAGGGTGGATGGTGTGCTTGGTTGGCTGAGGGAGCTATGGGACCCTGCATAGAGTAGTGCTGGCAGAGGCCAGGGGGAATGCTGGGACTCAACTGGGACAAGGCACTGAGGTAAGGGCAAAGAATGAGCTGGGGCTGTGGAGAAGTGGCCCAGGGAATCATAGCAGCAACATAGTTTATTCAAAGGGATGTGGTGGACGGCTACTATCTATAGGGTTCCTCAGCTGGGATCTGGAGTAGAGGATGGGCCCAGGTCTCCACCCTACCAGCTACTGGGAAAATGGCCTGGACTTCGATGTACCCCAGAAGGGGAACTGAACTCTTTTAGTGGCCCACCTGAAGAGCTGGGGCCAGAACAACCCAGAGAGGTTAAGAGTCTTTAGGGAGGGAGCCTTGGGGAACATGACCCCACACCAGGGCTTGAAGAGCAGGGACAATCTGAGAGAGCACAGAAGGGGTTGAGACAGTTTGAACCAGTGTACTGTGATAGTCCTTGCTGGGATGATTGAGGAATGAGCCCAGAGATAGGGCTGTAGATCAAGGGACCATACGGATGAGGCTGAGAGAGGCCCCCCTGTTGGATGTATATCAGAGAAGGGAGTTGATTTTTATCTCCCATACAGACTGTGAAATGGCTGGAGGGCTGAGTCACTGAAGACACCACAAGCAGAAAGAGAGTGTGCAGGCACATGCACTGAGGTGGGGGAGAGGTGCTTGCGAGAGGTCAGTACACCCCATTACACATGGTCTAAACTTAAAACTTTTGTGGGTATAGTTATGTCAATTAGGAGTGATTCCCCCCCACCCCCTTACCCCTTCACTGACATAGCTCTGCCAGCAAAAACCCTAGTGTAGATGTAGTTGTCATGCTGTCTGGAGTGGCTCACGACTGTAAGTGCCTATTGTAGTAAGATGAGGCCCTGAGCATAAACCCTTGTATCAGAGGCTCGGTATGAGGCCTAAGGCCTGAGCTAAAGTAATGGTCAAGACTTTGCTAACATAAAGCAAAGTTAAGCTGTGAGCCAAAGGCAGGCCCTGCTCACAGAAGTTGGCAAGGAAAGGGCTGATGTTGCAAAAGTACACAAACCTAAAAGATACCAGAACACTTGTACATTCACACAGATAACAAGGAACAGGCTGGCCCATCCTAAAGACAGGGGCAAAAGGGTAATATGATGGATAGAGTTGTTTTGTTCGAACCAACATGTACAAGGTGGGAGGCGGCACCTTACACGTAGAAGGGGTTGTACCTGGTTACGTAGAGGGGTTGCACCTCAGTACGTCAGGAGTGATGTGTAACTTGTTTGTACCTGTGTATAAGAATTCACCCCCGAGGAGTTGTCTTTGTCTGGCCTAGGGGGCAGTGGAAAGTCCCGCCACTGACTGAGCTGTGTCCATTGCCAGGGTGCACATAGGAACTAGCAATAAACCGTAGAGTTATAATTTATAATCCGGGGAGCTAGAGATTGTGTTTCCTCTTCGACAATAAACCTGGCCGACGTGCCTTCATACCTTACTAGAGTCTGTGGTCTCTGGGGGTTCTCATGGGGTCTGCTGTGTTAGCTATCTGCGCAGAGCTGGGGCAGCACACAGAGGGAACACACGCACGCTGCCGACTGAGATCAACATTGAACAGAGCAGAGCAGAGCACCACACCGGTAGCCATCTGACAACACCTATCTCAGGGCAAACTGTCAAAAACAGAGCAGACACCCCAAACTGATGGTGTGTTCTATAAGAACCCCTCAATCACTATAACAGTCTTGCTGTGGAATCACAGACTGTCCCCTTGGACTCTCCTTGCCACCCAGACAAACTGGACTTAGTGATAAATGGTCATTTACACCAAAAATCACACCACAGTCAGGTGCCTTCCAGTCCCAAGAGACCAGTCATCTACCCCAGATCAATGGTACCCTAGAGACAACAATTGTAGCCAATCCTGTAATAAGCTAGGAAAAAGAAATGAGTTTTCAGGTTAAAGTAAGCAAACATATAAACACAAATGAGTTACCATCTAGATCCTAAGTGTGACAGAGTTGTAATGATCTCTCAACTCAAAGCGTCTTTCATGGTGGACCCAGGAGGCAGCATGGGGGAATGATTCCCATGCCTAGGTTCACAAGTTCAGAGCAAACATTGTCAAAGTTATAAAGCAAACCTTACATATATACTTGCAGCTTGGACTATAGACGTTACAAGTGAAATTGATATATGCTGCAACTTACAAGTATTTCATAGAAACTAAACACTAAATACATTCTTATAAGACTAATGCCTATCTTGAGAAAAACTAACATATGTAAGCAGAGTCAGGATGAGCTCTACCCTGACATCTGGTGGTGAGTTGTGGAAAGGGATGTCAGGGGCTAATCTTGTTTGCATGGACACACCCACCCTGCAAAGCATGATGGACCGCTTGCCCAAATGGTCACCTTGACTGCTGTGGGAGCCCCAGTTTCTCTGTTATTGGGGCAGGAAGAATAAAGTGTTGTTACCCTGATTATGTGAATCAAGGACAGTGGGCTTTTGTTATGATGAAGGGACTCGCCCTTAGCTAAGCAGCACTTGCTAGGCGAGGGACATGGATTCCAAAACCCAGTGAATTGAGAGAGGCTGGGGACAGGTATTTGTATCTGGTGGCATAGGCCTCTTCTGAGGGTCCTAAATGTCAATTACATCTCCTTCTCTCTCTCCACTGTGGAATATCAGAGCTAATTTTGAATTCCTTAGGAGTCTAATCACAGGCTGCTGAGTTGGAATTACTCTGGACTGTGTGTGCAAATGAGCATGAAGGCTCCCCTAACTACAAGCTGAAATCACTAAAAAGCTGAAATTGTTATGAGCTGAAATCACTGAGCACTGTGTTAAGTAGTGGGGGAGCCAGAAGATATATTGCTGAGCGGCTGGTGGAGCGGAGCTGCTGACGGAGCAGAGCACTTGGCGGGACAGCCGGAGCGGCTTGCAGGCCGGCTGACGGAGCGGAGCTGCTGGCGGGACGCCGGAGCGGCTTGCAGGCTGGCTGATGGAGCGGAACTGCTGGCGGAGCGGGACAGTTGGCGGGACAGCCGGAGCGGCTTGCGGGACGGCTGAGCGGAGTGACTCGTGGGATGGCTGGCGGAGCAGAGCAGAGCTGAGCGAAGCCCCACGAAGGGACGGGGCAGTCAGCTTCGAGCCACGTAAGGTGCCCCTTACCTCTCCCCTCCCCATTTCTACCCAGACTGGAGGGGGTGTAACACTCTGCAGATGAACTTTTGGGTTGTTGGACTTTTGGGACTTTGGGTGATTTTGGGGGTTGCTGGACTCAAGAGCCAAAGGGAAAGGACATGGCCAATTTGCTGGGGTGGGTCGTTGCTCACAGTTTGGTTTACAAATCCTAGATGTGGTGTTTCCCCAGGAAAAGGCCGCATTGTTTCTCTCTGTCATTAAAAGGTTTTTCTACACTCAGACTCTGTGCTTGCGAGAGGGGAAGTACTGCCTCTTAGAGGCGCCCAGGGGGGGTGATATATATTTGTCCCAGGTCACTGGGTGGGGGCTCGAGCCGGTTTTGCATTGTGTTATTGGAATGGAACCCCTAGATATGGAACCCGGCCCTTGTTGCTGCCGACTCTGACTGGCAGAAGGGTTACACATATATGGGAACTGGTCTGGTTTCCAGCTGAGAGTTTCAATTCTTACCTAAGCTTGCAACCTGGGCAAGAGCTGGCATGTGGCTTACCAGCATCATAGTAGTTATATCAGCAAAACAGTCCTCTTGTAAGGATGGCTTATTTTGTTTGGGGAACTGGTATAAAGTATACTGGCAAAAGCGCTCTTTGCTGCATGTGCTTTAGGAGGTCTTCCTGATAGCTGTACTGGCAAATTCTTTCTAGTGTAGACGAGGTCTTCATGAGAGAATGTCTTGAATTTCACAGTACTGCCTGGAATTAATCCTGGCTACCTGGGAGACAATCTCTCCTGCCACAGGAGCGACGGAAGCTCTCTAAAAGTGGGGGATGGGGGCTCACAGGTGCCTGAACCTTGGCCCTGCACCCTTGTGTCGCCCTTTCCCCCAGAGCCCCTGCCCTCACTCCGCCTCTTCCCCCACCCCCAAGACCTTGCCTCCCACTTCCTTCTCTCCACCCACTCCCTGCTATAACTTGCCCTTATGGCTGGTAAAAGGTGGGAGGCCTCCCACTTTTAAAAGTGATGGGGCCATGGCCCCCTGAACCCCCCCCCCCCGTTCTGGTGCCCTGACCATGACCCCTCATCATAGCTGCCCTCCATTGCAGTGGTGTGACTGTTGATCATTAGGGTGTGAGCTTGTAGCCCTGGAAGACAGAACCATCATAGGACTACATAGGGTTGCCAAGCATCTGGTTTTTGACTGTAATGCCCGGTCGACAAGAGACCCTGGAGCTCTCCAGTTGGCAGCGCAGCGGGGCTAAGGCTGGGTCCATGCAGCTCCTGGAAATGGCAACATGTCCTCTGGTTCCTAGGCACAGGTGCGGCCAGGGGGCTTGGTGCATTGCCCCCACCCTGAACGCCAGCTCCACAGCTCCCATTGGCTGGGAACTGCAGCCAATGGAAGCAGTAGGGGTGGTGCCTGTGGCGTGAAGGCAGTGTGTGGAGCCTCCCTGGCTGCCCCTGTGCCTAGGAGCCAGAGGACATGTTGCTGTTTCCAGGACCTGCCTCAGGTAAGCACTGCCCAGAGCCTGCCCCAAACCCCCTCCCGCACCCAAATTCTACCCAGAGCCTACACCCCCTCCAGCACCCCAATCCCCTGCCCCAGCTGGGTGAAAATGAGCGAGGGTGGGGGAGAGCAAGCAACAGAGGGAGGGGGATGGAGTGAGTGGGGCGGGACCCTTAGAGAAGGGGCAAGGCAGGGGGCAGAGCAAGAATGTTTTGTTTTTCTGCTATTAGAAAGTTGGCAACCTTACACAGGAGCTGGAATCAAGGATCTGGAATTCACAGGCAGAAAAGATAAGAATAGCCACACACAGAGCCAAGTGTTTGCCTAGGCTTTCCCCCCAGTCTTATCTTTCCCTTTTCCAACATTGTTAGCTTTTTTGACTGCTGCTGCACATTGAGTGGATGTTTTCAGAGAACTATCCACAATGACTCCAAGATCTCTTTCGTGAGTGGTAACAGCTAATTTAGACCCCATCATTTTATATGTATAATTGGGATTATGTTTTCCACTGTGCATTACTTTGCATTTCGTTCCAGCAAGCTCTGTACTCAAGATGTTGTTCCTCCATTTTCTCTCACGGTCACGCTCACTACTCATTCTCCTGGATTTCTCAAACTCCACACAGCCTGCCTGTAATAAATATCCTACCCCAGGATTTGCATCCAGGGAAACCCCTCAGTCTACATGGCTTAGCTCTCTGTCCTGCTGCCCACTGCCTCGGTCAGTAGCCTGAGACTGTTTTTACTACATAAACAGCTTTGATTGATCTTTCTGTCGAGCCTGAAAGAGGCTTTAGATAAGAAATCCTTCTACTGGCAGCCATTAGCACTTTTCAGCATAATATACTGTTTGTGTTACCATTGCAATTCAGGTGAAGCAACAGATACAAGAAATACTGTAAACAAAGAAGCAATGGCTGTGCCTTTCATGCTGTGAAGTAAGATTACTAGTGTTCATCTCCCTTCTGGAAGAGCACTTTCAAAAAGTTCTAGCCCTCCCATTGGCTCTTTTGGTCAGGTGCCCACTCGTTTTCCTTTAGCTGGGGGACCTTGTTAACCCTTTACAGGCAAAACAAGCAGAGAACAGCCACCAAGAGGGACTTTATAGCTAACTGGCTAGCTGGTTGTCCATAAAAGGGAGCTCCTCCATTCATTTATCACATGGGGTATGGAACAGCTTCCATATCAGGAGAGATTAATAGGATTGGGACTTTTCAGCTTAGAAAAGAGACAACTAAGAGGGGATATGATTGAGGTCTATAAAATCATGAATGAGGGGGGGAGGAGGGAGAGAGAGCTCAGTGGTTTGAGCATTGGCCTGTTAAACCCAGGGTTGTGAGTTCAATCCTTGAGGGGGCCACTTAGGGATCTGGGGCAAAAAATCTGTCAGGGGACAGTACTTGGTCCTGCTAGTGAAGGCAGGGGACTGGACTCAATGACCTTTCAAGGTCTTTCCAGTTCTAGGAGATTGGCATATCTCCATTTTTTATTTTTTTTAAAAAATAAAGTAGATAAGGAAATGTTGTTTACTCCTTCTAACACAAGAACTAGGGGTCACCAAATGAAATTAATAGGCAGCAGGTTTAAAAAAAACAAACAAACATAATGAGGTATTTCTTCACACAACGCACAGTTAACCTGTGGAACTCTTTGCCAGAGGATGTTGTGAAGGCCAAGATTATAACAGGGTTCAAAAAAGAAAGGTCCATCAATGGCTATTAGCCAGGATGGGTAGAGATGGAAAACTATGCTCTGAAGTGTGCCTAGCCTCTGTTTGCCAGAAGCTGGGAATGGTTGACAGGGAATGGATCACTTGATTACCTGTTCTGTTCATTCCCTCTGGGGCACTGGCCGCTATTGGAAGACAGGATTCTTGGCTAGATGGACCATTGGTCTGACCCAGTATGGCCGTTCTTATGAAAGTCTTGGGGATGTTTGAGCAAGGAAACTGCCTGTTTGTTTATTTTTTTGTTTGTTTTGTTTTGTTACTGTGTTCAGGGAAACAGGTCTTTGTGTACATTCTTTATATACAAACAAGTTTACACCAAGAATATGCTAGTCTGTGTTACTGATTTGTCCTGTTAATGGAAACAACTCTGCAAGGTCCCAAATATTGGCTAACTGCTGAGGCCAACACTGGTAATCACTCTCTCATAGGAGAGCAACCGTTCTTTTAAAAATCCCCAACATTCTCCTTCCTAATGTTAAACGGTCTCTCTGCAAATATTGCCCTACAAGTTATGCAACTTTTGGTGGCGGCAACCGCATCATTATTAACATTTATCTTGGGAGATTTTTGCCTTCAGAGAGGCTTTGACAATGTCCATGGTAGGATGACCGCCTTTTCAAAATGCAAAACCAGGACACTTGCAGGACCCCTACCCCCTCTTCCCTGCCTGGCCCTGCTCCTCCTCTTCCACCTGAGGCCCTGCCCCTGAGGCAGACTAGAAGCCAGAGCCAGACAGTGGTAAGAGCTGCCCAGGCTGGTGTGGGGACCTTCCACCTCCACTGGGCAGGGGGCCAGAGGGGCAGTCACTGTCCCCTGGGACACATCACCCAGGGCAGGTGGAGAGTCCAGGCTCCCCACAGTGGAGTAATTCACTCGGTCACTCACCTGGGCTGTACACTGCACAGATGCTTGGGAAGCAGCTCAGCTACCTCTCTCTCTCTCCTGGATCACTGTTTTCCTGCCCTCCCTTTACCCAGCCCATGAAGGGGAAACTGACCTGCTAGGAGGGAACACCTGGCTGGCGTCACCGCTTGCCCCCTGTCCAGACGTTCCTCTGTCTCCTGCGCAGGGGCCTGGGAGAAGAAGGGGGTGAGCAGAAACTCCGGGTGCTCTGTGCCTGCCAGTCACTTTCCTCACGTGAGCTGTCCAGTGAGTCAACAGGAGCAACTCTCCTGTCCTCCCCTTGCGCAGACATTTTCCTGGTGACAATTTCGTGGTGCCACCATTCCCTCCCCCCAACTTGCTCTGAGGGGAGGAAGCAGGGCTAAGGGAGAAATCTGGGTGCTTCCCCCTGGATGTGACATATCCAGGTTTTTTGGGGGGGCAATGTCCCCCATGCACCATCAATTTCTGCCTATGCAGAGATGTTCTCTAGTCTTGTTATAGTGAGAGAACCGGTGTAAAGAGGTGGGACTGACATCACTGTTCAAGTTGACTAGTTTTAGGCCCATCTTGCATTGAAATTCAAGAATACCACAGAATCCTTTGGATCTGGTAGAAGGTTAATTGAGGCAACTTGGTGCTTGCCTCTTTGTGATACAGAGTGGTTGTTCTAACAGGAGGTCTCTGCACCCTGTCTCTGCATGTTTGCTTAGTATCAAGGAGTTTCATAATCATTAAAGTTTTAGTGAGTGATTGTGATCACGCTTACCCAAATATAAATTTGAAGTAACTCAATGGAGCCTTGGGATTGGACCAAATAGTAGCAGAAGTTTTATCCTTGTGTAGTTCTGGAATATATAGAACCTTTTGCCTAAGGATTTTTACCATGTAGTTGCGTTTTGGGGATTCTGAATGCTTCTACCTGAGGGGCATGTTCCTGTGTAGAGGGAGCCATCTGGGAAAATCTCTGGCATATTTAGCTCACCATATGTCTTCAGAAACTTCTGTTTCTGGAATGAACATTCTTAAAAACAGCCACAGTAAAAGACTGCCATTTGTTCACTGCGATGTTGAGACCTATGATGCACTCAGATGAAAGGCAGTAAGCTGGGGGGGGTCAGAAGGAGAGAACTTGACTGAAAGAAAAAAAAACTTCACCATTTTCATATTTCTATGTGCCCTTCCTATTTGTTACTTATGCACTCTCTTACAGAAAACATTTGTATGCAAATGAATGTATATATTCTAGGCAGGCAGGTAGCATCATGTGTAAGGTTGCTCATCACTTCCCATTATAAGACCCTGTTTTTCATGTGTTGATGATCAAACTTTGCAAAGATTTGACTGTTTGGGTGAACATTTTCATGCCAGGTGACTGTTTCATACTACTGCCAAAAATGAGGCTATAGAAGAATACGTTTTGCTCACATTAAAAAAAATCTTGAGGCTATTTTATTTTGAACTTTGGACCAGGGACTTGAAATTTGTCAGAGGTTGCCTTTATACCAGGGATGTGCCTTTTCCTGTCCAGTGAAAATCCACCCAGATTTGGCCAAGTTATGAGCTTTTGAAAAATTGCCATTTGCACTTGCTCAGTAGAGACTGAGTTGAATAGGAGACTTTCATCTTTAAAAATTCCATCCCCATGGAGCATGATCCATTCCTTTTTAGATCCTAATGATGACCAGACTGCATTTGCACTCACCCCATAGAGTGACTGAGCATGCTCCAGCTCAAGCCTATAGGGGGGAAGCTGGGCTTTCCCTGTAACTGCTCCCAGAGCTGGGCACACTCACTCTCTCTCTCTCTCTCTCTCTCCCCTGTGCTCTCAATGACAATCCCTGGAACAGTCTGGGAAAGGAAACTGGGACAGGAATGAGATGGCTGAGTAGTGGAGACTGGTAGGCAAGGAGTTTCTAGGGAGCATGAGCCAGACATCAGGGTTTCTGCAGCAGTAGATTTCCCTCTCTGCAAAGCTATATACCAGACTGATAGCGATAATTTGGGGAACAGAGCCAGACCTCGGGGTCTTAATAGCATCAGCAGAAAATCACTCGCTGCAGGGCTAGATAGCAGCCTGGCATTGATGATCTGGGGGAGGGAGGTAGGCCTCAGGATTTCTGCTGGAGTGGTACCAAAAAGAGCAGCATTATCTCCCTCTCATGTTGTCCCTTTAGCCCCCTGGCAATGATGGTATCCTGGGCTGGCACTCACACCCTGCTTTGAGTGGCTTGCTGTTAGCAGCGGTGGGGAGGGAATGGTATGAGGTACATAGCAGGAGAAGTCTTACAAAGAGGTTGATGATGGAGGTGTAGGAGAACTTGAGAAATTAGAGATAGAAGTGAATCACGTCAACTACTCTGAGGGCCTAGGCTAGCAATGCAGCATGTGAAAATCGGAAACTCCATGGCGTCAGTTCACTCTAGGAGGGTGTGAACTAATTTGAGGATTTGGTTCACTTAAAGACACCAAAGAACATTAACTGTATGCTTGGTGCATGGCCTCACTATGCAAGACTATAGCAATGTTTGTGAACCCTGATTCGATTAAATTGATTTTTAAAGACTTTCTTTTTTCATTTTTCTCCTATGGTATAACTCACTGCAGGGCAGAGTTAAGGTTTTCTGGGAGCTCCAGTTGGGCATTTCCAGACCCTGACATGTTTGTGCTTTTTTTTTTTTTAAGCTTACAACCCCTGCAAGGACAGAGTTAATGCTTGTTTTGGAGAGAATTGCAGCATCTCTGTAACATTTGTTTTCTTCCTAAAATGCTGATCTGTTCCCTTGACCTTTAGTGTTTCTCTGGCAAACATAAACTGGAGACCATGTCTCAACCCCAGTTACTTCACAGACCCTATAATAGAAAATGCTGTAACAATTCACGGAAATCAAGGCACAGATTTCTAGAGTTACAAATAAGCAGCGTGTTGATGTCGCATTGAATGAATGGGGAGGAGCAGCCCCATATGTGGCTTTCCCAGTGGGTGCAGGGTGTTTGTTTGGGGAGGCAGGGGAATACCATTCTCTCCTTCTACCCTGAAGCTATGCAGGCAGCAGGGGCAAATGGGCAGTTCCAGCAGCAACTGGTCAGTTTTCTAAAGCAGGAAATGGGATAATTAACAGCAACGGTACAGCCTGCTCAATAGCTATAGATCGCTTCCAGGGATGGGACCAGGCTGCTGCCCTGGGGTCTCCAGAATAGAATTGGCAGCAGCAGACAGCATCCCTCCCTACAAGACTGAGTGGGAACCCAGCAATTAGAGCCATTCCACTGGTAGAGTGAGACCTCAAGGAATTCCCAGCAGACGAGTCGGGCTGTAATGTTAGTACTGGGATGGAACCAGGCCTCAGGGTCTCTGTGATAGAGCTGGGAGTGCTACAGCAACATGTCCTTCCCTGCAAGGCTATATTGCATCAGAGAGAGACTGAATTCTGGATTTGGATGCCAGACATGCTGCCTGGCTATAGAGCGCTAGAAGGGCTGGAGCCAGGCCTCCTGTTTTCCTCCAGCAACAGCAGTTCATCCTTACATACAAGCCTATATAGGAGCCTGGCACCAGTGTCAACAGAGGTCTGGACCCAGGCCCTAGTGTTTCCCAAGCAGTAGCCCGTGTGTGTCTCTCCCTTCCCCACCACCCTTCAATGCTATACAGGAACCCATTAGGTCAATTCCTTTTGTTGGGTCAGGCCTGAAAAGCTCAACAGCAGGTGAACATCCTTCCAGGGCTCTACAGGAGTGCGTGATAATGTTAATATTTGGGTTGGAAGCAGGCCTCGAGCTCTTCCTAGCAGTGGCACCTCTGCCTGCAGGGCTCTATTGCTGCATGGCAAAGAACGAATTCTAGGGGAGGAATCTCAGACTCGCCCTACCAGCAGAGCATCCCTCCAACAGCATATCTAGCTCTAGGACGGTTATAGCCTGCACCAGGTTCTCCACAACCATGGCATGCAGTCTCCCTCCAGGGCTATATAGAGCTCACTAACAACATCCAGGTCAGGTCTGAAACCAGAGCCTCTTGGTACCTGGTGGTAGGAGGCCTTGCACTGCACTGCACCTCCACTGCAGTTGTACAGGGGCAGGTCTTTCTGCTGCCTCTGCACAAGTGGCAGGGACCCAGCCAGTGCTGGCTCCCCAGGAACTGGTGGGATCTCTGCACCCGCAAGGAGAGGCAAAACACAAATGTGGACTGGAGGGAACCAGGGGAAGTTCTGATTAACATGCTTCACTTGTGTGGCAGCAATTGTCATGTCATGTGGGCAAAAAAGTACCTGATGCTTGTGGCCTTATGGGTAGTTCCAGTGCCCTATTTGTAGCCCCACCCTGGGGCCTTGTGGGTTGCTGTGATTTCCCCCAAATTCCCGCCTCTGTTCCTTGGCATTGTGGGTGGCTGTGATCACTCATAACAGTGCAGATGAAATGACTTTTATTAATCCCCCTAAAAAGGGGGCAAATAGGATGAACTGTTTAATTCACCCAGGTCAGCTCTGCACTTCAGCTCCCCCACTGCCCTTCATGCCTTTAGCCACTCATCCTTTTTACTAAACTGAGGCAGGCTTCCCCATTCCAGAAATGTCAGAATGATTCCTTTTGAAAATATCAACTCCCCGCCCCCACAAAATTTGAACATCTTAGTTTTGAATTAATATTTTTTCAATATAAAATCAAAACATTTCCCTAAACAATGTAGAATTGAATCGACACTTTATTTTCTACCCAAATTAATTTTTTGATTTCTTTCTTTTGGTGGTGGTGGTGGTGGGGGGGGGGGGGCTTAAAAAATTCAATTTGGTTCTAAAGAAACTGATTTCCCCTCCCCTCCAGATCGTTTGCTTTGACGACCAAACAGAAAAATCAATTATGCACTCGGCTCTACTACAGACCAAGAATTATTTCTATAAATTATTGAGGAAGTGTTTTGGAAGAACTAATCCTGTCAAGAGGATCACAAACTGCTCACAATTAATGGAGAAACAGCAGCAAAATTGATCAGATCAGTGATTTGTTACGAATTAGTTGCTTGGCCTTAAAGGAGAACAATGACCAGAGTCTCCTCCCTATTACCTCGATAATACCCCCATTCTTGGCCAGTCAGAGTGGAGAATTTCAGGGACCAGAGGCCGAGCATTCTCACCAGAGGTAAGGACGGCTCTTGTCATTGGAGGGGATCATTGTCTGAGTACAAGTCTAGCCCCTCCCCTTTGTGAGGGCCTCCCACAATAAGAGCTGAAGAGCAGCCTCACCCTCCTCATGGAGGAACGGAAGCCGAGAGAAGGGGGGGAGAACGAATAAGAGAAAGGAAGGAAGTGGTGGAGTGAAGGAAAAGCATCCCCTGCATAGCTGATGGCCAGTCCCCTGTGGAAGCTTGAGTTGTTTCCCATGGTTCACCCCACTCACACATGGTCGATTCAGAGCTCAAACAGGCTATATAGTAAAATAGCAGAACCTGCTTGTCTTGACACAGTGAGTTTGTCATGAAGTTGTACTTTCTAATAATCCTTTCCAGACTTAGATCATCTGGTCTAACCTCCTCTGTATCATGACCATTAAATTTCAGCCAGTTGTGTGTTGAGCACAATAACTTGTCTGACTGAATCACACCTTCCAGAAAGGCATCCAGTCATGATTTGAAGATATCAAGCAATGGAAAATCCACCATTTCCATTGGGAATGTGTTCCAGACGTTAGTCACCTTTGCCGTTAATAAAAAATTGTGCCTTATTTCTCATTTGAATTTGTCTGGCTCAAGATCTATCTATAGTTTTTTGTTACTAAGCCTTTGTCTGCTAGATTACAGAGCCGTTTACTACCATGGGTATTTTCTCCCCATGAAAGTACTTATACATCATAATCAAGTCACCTCTCAGTTTGATTTTTTTAAATATAAACATATTGAGCTCTTTAAATTCCTCTCTATAAGGCATTTTCTCCAGCCCTCAAATTATTTTTGTGGCTCTTTTCTTCACTCCAGTTTTTCAGCATTCTTTTTGGAATTGGGAAAGCAGACGTGATACACTATTCCAGGTCTCACTAATGCCCTGTAGAAATGTAAGATCACCTACTCACTATTTCTCTCTCTGTAGTTAAGGATGGCATTAGATGGCTTTTCTGCAGCAGCACAGTAGGAGGTCAAGTCAAGTTGCTCATCCACAATGATCCTGAAATTCTTCTCTGAGTCACTGCTTTCCAGGGCACCAGCCCTGTTCTATAGGTCTGATCTACATTCTTTGGTCGTAGATTTAGGACCTGTCATTTGGCTGTATTAAAATGTATTTTGCTTGGTAAGCATAAGCCCATTCAGAGGATCCAGATTACTTTGCATGATGGGCCTGGCCTCATGATTTACTGCTCCACCAATCTTTGTGTCCTCCACAAATGTGATCAGCAGTGATTTCATATTTAATTCCAGTTGAATGTTCAAAAAGCTGAAAAAGTGAGGCTGTTTGTTCAGCCCCCCAGCATGGCCAGGAAAGAGTGTCCAGCCTTGCTGTGACATGTGGTCAAAATACAGGACATGCATGCTTCAGAATCATGTCAGCCATGGGGTGTTAAACCATGTATAGGGGTGTGATAGGGTGCCTATCCAACACAGGCCTAGAAGGGGTTAATCATACCCTGACCCAGAAGGAGCAATGGAGGTGAGTCCTCCAAGTAACCCAGAGAGGCTATGTAAAGTACAGCCAATCAGGGAGGAGTTGCAGGGAGCAACCAATCCAGGCCTGGCAGGCTCAGATAACAGGGAGCTATAGGGGTTCCTTCTATCCTTGATATCTAGGAAATTTTCTTCTGCTATTGAGAGAAATCTGTGTGTGTATGTGTGTGTGTGTGTGTGTGTATATACATATACACACACACACACACACACACACACACACAGTTGGAATTATTTAAACATAGTAAAATCGGTTTATTCTTCAATTATGTCTTCAGCACCTTTGATAGCCAACGAGGAATATTAGACCAAAGGCTTCCAGTCTCAGGTGGTAAGAGAGTGAACTGTTTTTTAAGGGAGGTTGGGGGCTCAGTTGCACCTGTGCCAGGTTTTGCTTCCCCCACCAGGTGCAGGGAATGAGCACGGGTCACGTGACAAAGGGAAGCATGTGACTAGGGACCGGACCTGCTGGGAGCAATAAGGGCAGCCTGTGATCAATGACAAAGGAAGCTTCAGAGAGAGAGAGAGTGTAGGTAAGGTCAGGTAAAATGGAGTCCAGGAGCAAAGCCAGGAAAGTTGGCTGAGCATGTAGGAAGAGGAAATATAGGGTGGGTTAGGTTATGAAGTAGCTAGCCCAATTGCTTTAGGGTCTAAGGGGCAGAAACCTGCAGCTGTGGTGCTTATGTCCTCCTTCCCCAGGGTAGAGGAGGATACTGTGGTAGAGCAAGTAGATGTAACTCATTCCCAAAGCCAGCCAATAAGTCCATGGCAGAACTGGGAGTAGCACCCAGGTGTCCTGACTCCCTGGCCCCTTACTTCTAACTACCTGACCTAATGCCTATACATGCTGTTGCCATTTTCCCTTTCTATTGTCTTGATGTGTTTCTGCATCTCGGTGACATGCTGCTCCCTTACTGGCTTTCTGTTCTTCGGCCCATTATCTTCTGAGCCCTTTGTGTTGTTGTGAATTGGATGTTGTAAGGAGAAGTGTGACATTTGAAATCAGAGTGTTAAAGTCTTCAGTGCCAATTGGAAGAAGGGACTCCTGTTCAGAGGTCAGAGAAGTGGCTTCGTGTCTCAGTAACAGCATCTTAATTGTTTCTTTCCTCTGTGTGTGTGTGGGGGGGCACATTTGGCAGGTTGTGCTGTTGCTTGGCATGGAGTCAGGGGCGTGCGCAGGATCTTAAATTTCACCAATTTGGAGGGGCATGTTAAAGGCACACAAAAGAAAGGTTCACATGATCTCCCGCCCCCCCACCCCCTGCAGTTTTCTCGGAATGCGTCTAGTGGGGATGCCCAGCAGTGAGGAGGTACTGGCACTGTCCGTGTCCCTGCAGCTCCTTCTCCCCCCACTCCTATAGCTGCTGCTTCTCCTCCCTGCTGCTGGAGTTTCCCACTTGCTGTGCAGACCACCCACTGAGGTGAGTCAGGGGCTCCAGGCAGAGGCAATGCAAGAGACTCCAGCTGCAGGGAAGGAGAAGCAGCAGGGGTGAGGAGAGGAGGAGCTCAGCCAGCCGCCCTGCTGCTTCCTCCCTCTCAAGGCTGCGGGGACACATGGAGATTTTGGATGGGGTAGCGTGCTTCTGCTTGGCCCCCCACCTTTGTGCAGATCCCTACACACAGTGGACAATCAAGCCCCTTTCAGCCTTCTCTTATGAACTTGATTAGACTGCAGAATATTCTCCCCAAGGGAAGGCATCAAAGCCTCTTTGTTTGGACACATCTACTAGACCTGACCACGCCCCTCAGAATAGATTCTAGGGATCATTAGAGCTTCTCAAAGAAGAGGTTGCTAGAATTATTTAACGGGGCAAAACAATATATTTCCCTTGTCTCATTTTAAGAATAAATAAATAAATAAATCCGCCTGAGGCAGATACCCACCATGGAAAGCTTCAGCCCAAACAACTAAATTTTGATGAATATATAAACAACTGAAAATAAGGTCTCATAACTGGACATACTGGGCAATCTTAATAATAGTTGATGCTACCAGCCCTGCCTATAACAATCTATAACTCTGACAACAGGCGCTAATGACCTGCATATTTTGAATCATTGACGTATAAGGACTCAGGATGGAACTATCCCTGGAAAAAGTTAAAGTAACTGTGTGGTAGTTGCATCCATATCATCATTATGGGGATTGTATAGATTAAAGGGCTCTTTTGTCTGAGGACCAGTGAAATCTTTTCTGAGGTTCCTTTGTGTTGCAGAGCAAGGACCACTTCCCCTTGCCCACGCTGCTGTGGATACACTTCTGTTTTTAGCATACTACCTCATTCAGAACTAGTATGAGCTGGAAATTGCACCTTCCAGCTCTAGGGTTGGCATGTCCTCCTGCTTCTCCCCACCCCCTTCAAGCTAACATGCCTCAGATATGCCTGGATATGAACACTTAAGAGTTCTAGTTTGATCCCTACTGACATACGCTTCTCCAGCATTCACTCCTACCCCATCCAACTGACACAACTTTCAACTTGTCCCCTTCAGCTTTGCACAACTTTGCACAAAGATCAAAATAATAAATAACTAGAAGATGGCTGGCAATAATCTTTTCTAGAGATGGTTGAAATTATTCAACAACAAAAAAGGGACATGTTTGTTGCAAAAGCTCTTACAAAAAAATCCATTCCATATTTTGACCAGGTGTAGAGGAGGTATAACCCTACCCCCCAGACCAGTAAGTTTCAAAATTTTTGATGGGGGGCATAATTTCTTTGGTGGGAAAACATTCCTCTTTTCCCATCAGCTGTAATCTCTTAAAAAGAAGAGAGACATCACATGCTCCTATTAATTTATAATTGTAATCTCTTTGTTTTAACAAACTCAGGCCCTAATCCTGCAAAAATTGATGCACATGTTTAATTTTAAGTATGTATTTCCTTGGATTTCAAGTTAAGCAAGTGCATAAGTCTCTGTGGAATTGGAATCCTAAGGTGACAAAGTGATGGTTGAGTGGGCAGAGTAGAGTAGGTGGGGAGGGAATGACTGATAAAAGACTACATGGGAGTGTGGAGCAGCTGTTTCTCAGAAGTGTTAATTTTCCAAAAATTCTGAAGTCTTTTTTAGGTGTAGACTGCTCATAAAGAAAGTAAATAATATAAAACAATTATTAGCTGGAATACAGTAAAACCCACTTTTAACCTTAACATTTAATCAAAGGTTTTTTGTATGTGAATTTCCCAGTTTTTGGAAAGATCTTCAACATTTTATACCATATGACGATATTTCGTGAAGCTTGGATTAATTTGATCATGTACACCAGTGTGACTGAAGGTAGAATAAAACTCTGTACTTCCAGAAAGACGGAGCTAGTTGGAAATTCAGCTAATAACAGAAAGCTACTTTCAACCTTAACTGTGCTGTGGCTCTTGCCACTCTATTATTATAATAAACCTGTCAGGGATCCTCTCTTCTTGTAGTTAGAAATGTTTGCAGACTTTTTAGTAGAGGGAAAATTTCTAAGAAAGAAAGTTTAT
Source organism: Chelydra serpentina (assembly GCA_037349315.1). NCBI lineage: Eukaryota > Metazoa > Chordata > Testudines > Chelydridae > Chelydra > Chelydra serpentina. Next base: position 190,884,443 of record JBAIAC010000004.1, on the reverse strand, counting down.
ATGATTTATTTTCTCTTTTATGTGTAAGCAGAGTATGTGTTATGTGTAGGTTTTGTAATGTTGAGTCTGTGGGGGTTTGGAAGAGAACACATTTTTTTTGTTTTTTGACAATGCCAGTTGACAGGATAAGCAATAAAATACTCAAGTAATCTTGCATCTGAAAACACAGATGGAAACAGAGCAGATGTCATTTTGCAAATGGAGAGTAAAAAGGTTTTTGTTTGTCAGCATGCACAGTTTAGAATAATTTCATTGCATCAGGAGTCAAGCTTTGAATTATTCTAAAGTGGCTGGTAAGTGGTAGCAATACAATTACATTTATTAAAGCTTTTTTGGGGGGGGGCAGGGTAAATTATTGATATAAAGTTACAACAGAGACATTGCAGTACATTATGTAGTATGAAGCAGACATCTTTTTTTTCCCTGCCAGGTGGAACTAGATTCCACATTTGGTCAAAGAAATCAGTCAGTATTTTTCAAAGTGCATAGGTATTTGCTTCTGCCAGTCTTCTACAGATCAAATGTTATTTAAATTAGTATTTTCCGGCTCAATGCAGCTTTAGGCTTGATATAAAAGGGCTAAAAAATGAAGCCGTAGAACGTAAGGCATGGTTATTTTGTTTACTAGAGGATGTAGTTTTAATCACCCCTATTCCACCTAAATTTCAGGGGCATTCAGAGTCTAATCTCCAGGTCCAAACCACTCTGACTTTGGGTTTTAGCTGGATCCCAAACTGGTAGAGAGAATTTCTCTCAATTTTTTTCACTTGTGACCCAAGGGAGCAGAAATATTTCAAGATTGGGTGATTTGGGGCTGAAATAGTTGGAGACCAGTTTGGCAGAATTTGGTGCCATTGAACCTAAACTTCAAATCCCCGTTTAAATCTGATCAGGCTACTGGTGTGAACACTGCCTTTTTGGGTCATCTCTAACTGTAATTACTGATTAAAGACCTGATATAATTAACAGTCGAACAGACACATTTGTTTTCAGATTTAACAGTGTTTAGCTTTGAGCTACTGTCACACCTTGGGACCCCTTTAATACAACAGATTCTTTTCCCACCATGTGTACTGGATGTCTACCCATATGGTGGACGGAGCACATATTTCTTGCTACCTCATTTAGCCTTAAAAGTACTTTTAAGTGACCTGTTCTCTGTGACTTCTCAGTTGGTGTCAATCAGCTTCTCTTATACTGCTGCCAGGAGGTTCATGTTGTCTTGAGTCCAAGGAATGCTTGATCACTCCGTATATTAAGATTCCAGGTATAAATGGTCAATAAAATGATGAACAGATGTTATGATCATGTTACAGATATGAGTAGTATGTGTTATATATAATAAGTGCATCAGAGTTACAAATGGATATTAACCTTTAATAAGTGTCTAGGCTTGGCCAGAAAACAAGAGTTCTGATATGTGGAAAAATGTTGAGGTTTCGGTATTGTTCCACATTGGGACAAAACCAAAATCATTTGAATTTTGTGAAAAAAGAGCAAGGCATCTCAGTGGTTAGGACACTCACCTCAGATGTGGGAGACCGAGATTTGAGTTGTATGTTGCCTGCTTTGGTGCCTCACTACCTGGCTGTTGAGTTACTATCTCTCTCTGGCCTGCTGTATATTTAATTATCAGAGGGGTAGCCGTGTTAGTCTGGATCTGCAGAAGCGACAAAGGGTCCTGTGTTATATCTGCCTCTGGACATTTCCACTGCTTGCATCCGAAGAAGTGGGTATTGACCCACGAAAGCTTATGCTTCAATACCTCTGTTAGTCTATAAGGTGCCACAGGATCCTTTGTCGCTTATATTTAATTAGTTATGCAAAGTGGAACAGATCCAACAGGAGAGATTGAGAGATCTGTAAATCAGGCAGAGCACCAGCTTGAACCTGTGTCTTCCACAGTGTGCATAAGGGCCTCTAGCCAAAGGCTACCGGCTATTCTGGGGTGGGACTTGCACGTTGTCTCAGTTTCAGCAAATTGTTATCTCAGGGTGAAACTATTGCATCAAAAAAATTCCCAACCAGCTCTATAAGCAACCTGTCCATCTGTTAGACTCTATAACAATTGATTCGCTATGTGTTAAGATATATTATTAATCATTAATGAACTATATATGTAAATGGAACCTTCATATAAAGTGTGTCCAAATGGAATGGATCACACATTGTATATACTGGGGACCAGGCTTTCAGGCTTAGTGATGGAATTCTACCAGGGTCTTAATAGAAGCTGTGCTGCAATATGGAAGATGGACTTTGGAGCATGAAAGTGGACTTGCCTCCTCCATGACTGCTAACATGTGTGAGGCTTGGTGGCAGATTCAACTTTTTTCTGAATACCTTCCTATATATCCATATGAAATCCATTCAGAAGTTTCTGCACTCACTATGTATTTAATACATACTACATTTCCCAAAGAACTGCTTTTTGTCCTTTCATCCTACAGAGTAATGGGTTATTATCCCAGAGTAACAGCATTATCTGTTTTGGGATCATTTCACAAATATATTTTCCCTTTTCCATTCTGAATATTAAATAGCAAGAGTTTAGATAGAAGGTAATAATTTAGATTATGTCTCACAATTTATCTGTAGTATTTATACAGCACCAGCCACCATAATCTAAGTGCTGAAAAAACTCCAAGTCTATTGCATGACAGGTGGAAGCACACCCAGCAGATCTAATGAAGAGGGTGTTTGTATATGGACACTGGAATTCCCTAGAAAATGCTCACCCTTATTACACCTTTACAGGAAGAATGTGGGTAATTAAACACATGATTTCATTCCCTCACCTGTACTCCTGGTTACCCTGTAACACACTGTACCCCCATGTAACCCCAAATTCACCACTTTTACGGGGGTATCATTTGAAAAGTCATAATCTGATGAACATCATTGTCCTGTTAAAATGTGTGTGTATCAACATTGTATATGGGTATGTGAGATTTTGATGTGTTGTGATTCTGGGGAACACCCACAGACTAGCTTCTCAGAGATAACAAAGGACTGTAAACAAAGGCCTTGCATGTCATCTCAAACAGAAGGGGTGAGCAAGAAATGTACAATTCACCTGAGAGACTCTTTGGGTCTCCCATATATCTCAAACTGATTGTCTGCACCCTAGTGGGGGTCGAGTGGGGGAGGGTTTATCCTCAGAGAGGAAGAGGGTATAAAATAAGACACAATGGTTTCCCCATTACCTCTCCCTATTACCTCTCCTCCCCTATCTCTACACATGGTAGTAAGGTAATTTGAAAGACAGAACCATCACTGAACTGGGAGGATTAGTCCGAACTGGAAGGTTTTCGAGTTAGCATGGACTGCTGAAAAATGTTGGGTAAGATACCTTTTTGCTTTCAAATCCTATTTAGCTTGGTAAAGTTTAGGAATTAGATTCGGTTATGTCTTTTATTTCTTTGGTAACCAATTCTGACTTTTATGCCTTACTCACTTAAAGTCTTTCACTAGTTTAATAAACTTGTTTATTGAAATCAGTGTACTTTTGTTTGAAGTGTCTGGGGAATCTCTACTCAGGTTAACAAAGGCTGTTGCATTTTCATTACCCTTGAATGGAATGACAAACTTTTAATAAGCATACACTGTTCGGGGAAGGGGCCTTGAACAGCATAAGACACATCCCTGGGGTACAAGTCTGAGACTAGAGAACTGGCTAGGGTCACCCTGTGTGGAGTTCATGAACGACTGGTCAGAGCATTCATGTGATCAAGCTGGGAGTGATTTTGCATGCTGATGGCTGTAAGTGAATGACCCAGGCATGGTCTCTTCCCACAGAAAAGCAGAAAAAGGCACCTTGGGCTGGAGAGTTTAAGGGACACAGCACTTCAACAGTCTGGATTATGCTCTGGGGGATGTCACAAACCCATGTTTCCTTTCCAAGGCATTGCTAGCAATAGTGAAACATCCTTCTAAGGTCCCTTCCAACCCTGATATTCTATGATTCTATGATTACATGGAATGGAGAATGTGAGCACTACTCTCTGTTAACCTGTAGTAACACCATATAAGCCAGCATCACTGAGAGGAGAACAGGACCATGTATTTACAGAAATTTGTCATGTAACTATCAGAAACATTGCCCTTTTTGAATGGGATGGGATTCTGGAGGTAATTAATGTGAAAGGGATAAATATCAGCATAGGTGATAAGGCTAATAGTCATCTCTTGAAATAGCAGTCACCCCTGTACTTGTAACATTTCTAGACTTGGTCTCATCACACTTACTGACCCAATTTGGCTTGTGGGTAAACTGGTGTGAGCCCAAAAAACCCGCATTTGAAGTCAATGACTTTTCCACCAAGGTTTTTCTCACGACATTTATCCTAGACATGATGAAGAAGAAAACAAATACTTGTGCAGATATAACATAGGAAAATTGCTGCAATTTTCCTAAGTATGTTCAATATAAATATAAAAATCTATACAAAAGTTGACTCTACAAGTAGCGGCATTGAGGTAGGAGTTTAAACAACCATCAAGATTTATATGTAAACACTGGAAATTTCTATTTTCCCTCATGCTCTCTTTCCCTCTGTTCTCTCCATAGGTAGGACTCCTTCTTAGAGGGTGTGACAGCCATGCTTTAATTTTACTAGTGTCTGCTCATCTTAAATCGATACAAAGAATGCAAATTGCATTCCTTTTATTTGTAAGAGTTTAATTTTTTTACCATGGGTTATACCTTTGGGTATATCGCATCTGAGGAATTACGTCTCACTGTCAGAGTTCTTCTCTAACATCGACAGCTCTGAGTCCAATTACCATGCAACCTCTTTTTTACTACTCAGCTTCCTACCTGTTCTCCTTCCCTCCTCCTCGGCACAGTGCAGTATATTTTCATGTGATAACTCTGACACATTCAGTAGATGGGGTATAAATATAACAGTTACTTAGTATAAAATTAGCTTTAAAGGGGAAGCAACCTGATTGGTGAAACGTAGCTATCTGTGTTTTGCAAAACTGTCGTAACAGAACCTACAAGTAAAACTCTAAAGGTGTTGAGCTCTGTTACAAACCCAGATCATGTGGTCAGGTTGGTTGAAGGGTGTGAACATTTCATCTCTCCATCAGCTTGGACTTATTTATGGCTTCAGATTATGGGATGTTCAGATCTGAAACAGGTAACATTTGATGGTTTTTACTGAGTTTATTTGGGATTCATTTAAACATGAAAGTCAGGAACGTGAGTCCACCCAAAATTACTGAGTTCCATACATTGCCACTCCTGACTCCTTTGTGGAAGGGGCTACTTACACAAGCTACCCATTAAAAGACATATTTCTGTCACTGTGTGGTGTTGCCTAAGGCTATAAGTGAGCAGCTTTTGCAGGCCTAGTCACATGATTCAAGATGGCATCATCCTCCAGCATACACTTCTGGGCTTTTCCTGGATCCCGAGGAAACCCAAAACAGTAAGGAAATATTCCTCAGGTAAATCCAGGTTTTCAAAATAGCAGGTACGAGACTGGAGAACACTCACAATGCACAGAGAAAGAAACAATTGAAATTTCACAATTTTTTCCCATGGGATTTTGTATCTATGGTGACTAGTTTTAAAAACTGAAAAGTCTGGACATCTTCTCCTTTGGTGTGAGGGTCAGGCAGCAGGTATGGATAAAATAGCTTGGGCAGTGGTATAGTAGAGTAAAGGTGCCAACTCTCATTTCCATCCACCCCAACTCAGCCAGGACCCCTCCTCCCTATTCTCTGAATAAAAGCTGAGATTTTACTTTATAGGGTAGAGTGGTAGACATTATAGCATTCCTTTTACTACTAAATTTCCCCAAGTCTTGGCCCATTTATTATATGTCCTTTGCATCTCCATCTAACCCTACTCTGAATCCTATCTTATAATTTGCTTTTCACCTTCTCTGTCTCTGCTCTCACTCCTGCACCTTCACAGTAGAGTTTGTTCTATTTCCAATGCCTCTCTCTTCTTTTTCACCCCCTTTATCTTCTGCTTATTCTCTGACCCCATGTGACCGGAGTCCTACGGGGGAGCCAGCTATGGTCACTCAATTAGGGTGAACTGCAAAGAATGGGGCAGACAATCCCCATAAAGCTGGTGGATATTCCAATACTTAGATTCACCAAGCCAGCATAAAACAGCTTCTTTATTACCTTACTGATTACTCAGAAGTCCAAACAACACACTTCTCTAAGGGTACGTCTATACTCACGCGTCCTGTCGGAGGCGCGGAATCGATCTTCTGGGTTCGATTTATCGCGTCTTGTCTAGACGCGATAAATCGAACCAGGAAGTGCTCCGCCGTCGACGCTGGTAATCCAGCTCGACGAACGGATTAGGCGGAGTCGACGGGGGAGCCTGCGCGCCGCGTGTGGACCCCGGGTAAGTGCTTTTTCATTCGAACTAAGATAGTTCGACTTCAGCTACGTTAGTCATGTAGCTGAAGTTGCGTATCTTAGTTCGAATTATGGGGTTAGTGTAGACCAGCCCTAAGTGATCCAGCCTCAGGCCTCCATCCAGGTACCCACATCAAAATTTCTGTAAATCTTATTTCATCATATAAAAGAAAAAGGTTCTACCAGTTCCAAAGGATCAGACACATTACTTCTCAAGTTAATGAATGTTTCAGATCTTACCCAAATACACACTACAGCCAATTCTTATTAACTACACTAAACTTTATTAAAAAACAAATGAGTATGGTTAAAAGATCAATATACATACAGACCTGAGTTCAATTGATTGAGGTACAGATTCATAACAAATGGTGAGCTTTGTAGTTGCAAAGAGTTCTTTCAGAAATAGTTCATAGGTTATAGTCCAATGCCTAGATATCATATTCAGGGCATACCAGCATAACTGAGACCTCAGTCTTGCGACTCAAACTTCCCCTGATAAAGCCTAAGTAGCTCTGAGATGACAGAATCAGGACCCAAGGATCTTTTATACAATTTCATGTCTTTTGACAAGTTGGGAGTTCAAAAGGTAATTGGCATTACTTTGAAGGAGGTCTATCACTGGTACTTAGCTATAGAATTCACATAAGGCAATTTGCTTGTTCCTCCACCATTCACAGATTATATTTGCTATACATTTCAAAGAGAAATGAATACAGAGATATCCCGGGTTTACAATTCATTTAAATGATAGGATGTTCTCTTGACCTCTGAATTATTAGAATACAGCATAGACAGAGACTGTTAATTACATTGTTGACCCTACTCATACATATGTAAATACACAAAAATACAAACATTATCTCCCCACATGTCTTTTAAGGGTTATTTATTTTGCAGGATGTTTAATCCTTTCTGGTCATGCATCACACCCCCTTATGGCCCTGATTCTGCATGATGGGAGGTGGAGGAAGGCTTTGTGTGGAGGGGAATAAGGGCAGCATGTAAAAGGTCCAGTGTGGGAAGGGGGCCAGGAGGGGATACCTGAACCACTCTGCCAACCCTGTCAATGGCTCCTTCAGATGGCGAAGTCAGTGAGGACTTACAAGACCAGGAGAAAAAAGTTATGTTGTCTAGTAGCAATCATTCCTCCTTTGTCAGTGAAAACATCCATCAACCTTTGTGCTAGTTTAATCCATTCTGTAACAAGTGAGCTATATTACTTGACTTCCAAATGAGACAATTTAATTTGTCTAAATGCTGCATGTAAAAAATATCAGGTAAGGTGTGTATAGGAAGCTGGTCTTTTGCCTGGATGACCATCTGTAGGTAAGGGATGGGCTGATGTCCATGAAACTTAATCTGATTTAGGACAGGGGAAAGGTCCTTGAGGAATGTGTGTGTGAGAGAAAGAGAGGTGGGGGCAAGTTTGTGAGAGGATTAATGTAGGAGATGGAGTAGGAGGACAAAAATCCTGGAGCAACTCCGATATTCTTTTTTTATGTGGTCCCTCAGAGAATTAACAGCAGGTTTAACTACTCTAAATAGAAGTATAAAACAAGCTATAATAGGAGCAATGTGGAGAGAACTTCTCTGAAATATTGACAGTAGTGTGACAGAGCTCCGTTGGTCTGCCGAGCCGCCGGGGTGGGGGTGGGCAGTAGGGCGCTACTGCCTCACTGACAGGCCTTGGTCACACCCTTCTGTTACTAGGGAATTAGCGTATGGAGGGGGGCTGGCCCAAGCCTGTGGCGCACCCCTCAGGCAGGGGGAGCGCCGGCAATAGTCTGTGGCGCGCCCCTCAGGCAGGGGGAGCGCCGGCAAGAGTCTGTTGCGTGGTCGGGGTTTGCCTACCCGAGGCGGGTTGGCCAGGGTAGGGGGAACACAGGCCCACCCACCTTCTCTGCATTCCAGCCCAGGGCCCTGACAGTGGCAGGGGAGAGGGTCCCGCCACTGGGTCAGCGGGGATCCATCCACAACACGCCAACCCCCTAGACTCACCGCACTCCAGTTCTGCCCCTGGGCTACTTCCTACCCGGTCTCTTGAGTGGGTCCCTCCAGCTCATCAGGGTATTCAGCTGCTGGCAGCTGCAGCTCACCCTCCACGTCAGGCTCCCTCTGGCTTGTGTTGCTGCCTGGCTCCTCCAGTTCCTCGGGGTATTCAGCAACTGGCAGTCATGGTAACCCCGGTCCTTCCTCCAGGTCTGGTTTCTCCTGGTCCAGGGCTTCCCCTGGCTTGGCAGCAGGGTCTGACGGAAACAGCCAGCAGTCTGTGTCTGCCTCCTTCCCTGGTGCTGCCCTGACTGGGCTAAGGGTCCCACCCTTTATACTTCCTGTTCCACCCCTCCCCTTCCTAGGGGTGGAGCAGGCTTGATCTGGCACCACCCACTCCGGCTGAGAGAGTGGCTCTTTACCCTCTGGTTCGGAGGGAAGCCACCCTGGCTCCCTACAGTAGTTATATGGCATTTCTGTTTCTCCTCTTTTTCCCTGTTAGCCTGACATGGTAAAATGGCTTGCATTAATGCCTGCAGGAGCCGTAAGCTGTGGACATTCATTGTGGCCAGCAGGTTTGGAATTCTACCAAGGCAGAGCCACACAGGTCATTACGAAGGAGCCTTTGGAATTCTAGGAAGTCAAGCTAAATGAAAGTTTGGTTCCCTACTTCCACTTCTGGTAGCTGATTTCCAACACTGGGCTGAAGCATTGGCTGCGTAGTACAATTATCTTAATTGATCCTTGGGTTTTTCAGTTTCTTTTTGGTACTGAGTTACCCAGAACTGAACATTGTATTCTGGATGCATTTTCATAAGGCCTACAAAGAAGAACAATTGGTAGGAAACAGCTAGTATATGAGCTCAGATAAGGCAGCTAGATTTAAGTGGGGTATATCTGGCTTATTAACTGGATTTCAAGGTTTCTATTCTTGTTCTTTGTGATGCTCTGTGGTTTTTAGGAGAACTCCTGCCAGCCCAGGTGTGCCAGGTTGTTTACACTACTGATTCTTATTGATAAGATAAGAAAGGCTAATCATCCAGTCCATGACCCCAATACTTCTATATGTGGAATGATTGACTTTGGGAGTAGTCAGTGTGGGTAGTTTAACTAGAAGAGAATGAAAATGGAACATCATATTTGAAAGGTGTAAATACTGGGGTGGAATAATTTAGCATGGGACATAGAATCATAGAATATCAGAGTTGGAAGGGACCTTAGGAGATCATCTAGTCCAACCCCATGCTCAAAGCAGGACCAATCCCCAATTTTTGCCCCCAGAACCCTCAATGGCCCCCTCAAGGATTGAACTCACAACCCCGGGTTTAGCAGGCCAACACTCAAACCACTGAGCTATCCCTCCCCCCATCTTTCACATGGATGTAAAAGAAGTAATTGGATTATATTAAAATACAAAATTTACGTTCAATAGCAGAAAACATTTCCTGATAGCAAGTTGCATTTGAATGTAAAACTGTTTCCCAAGGGAAGTGATGGAATCTCCATTTCTTGCTGCTTTTCAAACTTGACTGAGCAAAATACTAGAGAGTATTCTGCAGGGAATAGTACAGCATTGGCAGATGACATTAACTTTGGTGGTTCCTATGTGATTTGCTATCCATTGTCACCTCTGTCTCCTAGTACAATATGGAAGACATTATTCTCTATAAAATAAATTTATTTTCCCATAGGTATTTTGAGTTCCACAGGTACCTCTGATACCTTCCAAGTTCTCAGTGTCTTTCCCAATTAGATGTTTATGGTTCTATAAATTCATTAGCTAATTCTCTGAAGACCTAAAATGATCTTTCCACACTATATTACATGCAAAAAAGCTACATTAAAGTGTGGTGAGGTTGCAAAGTCAAGCACTTACATTATGAAACGCTCAAATTAAGTTTTCCTCTTCAGCTATAATTTGGTCCCTTTGAGCTACAAATACCACCCATAATAATGTTCTTCTAGGCATTTTCTTATTGATTACTATACAGGCAGTCCTTGGACTTACAACACAATTGGTTCCTTACAATTGCGTCGTAAGTCAGAACGTTGTGACTCGGACCCTCAATCTACTCCATTGTGGGACTGAGTGTCATAAACTCGAAACCTGTAGTCGTAAGTTGAATCAGGGTGTCAATGTAGAAGCGTCATAAGTGTCCTTTGTCGTAACTCAAACGTCGTAAAGTTGAGGACTGCCAGTATTAACAACATTGTATCTTCATTAGTTACGGTACCATATAAAGTCTCAAATACTAGTCTTTTGTCAATCCATGTACAATGCTTAATGATAGGTAATGCTCTCATCTTCGCCTTGGACTCCTATCGTTCTACTGTTCCATATGGAGCTAATATCAGAACAGTATGGGAGGCAGTATCACTATTATATTTATTTATGATACTCCCCTTCCAAGGTTCTCTGTGCTCTGTGGTGAGGTTGTGCTGAAAAGCTCAAGAATTCAGAGGTGTTTCCACCAGGCACAATTTCTGTCTCAGCTGGTGAATGTGTATTAGGAGAGCTATTGCTAGGCTGGGGAAATCAGACATAATCACTCACAGGGCAAAAGCTTGGCTCTATTGATATCAGTGGCAAAACTCCCATTTATTTCAGTGGGAACAGGATTTGACAAATGGTCCTTATCTAGTCAACTCTGAGATTTAGTTTTTCATTGTTAGTACCACCTTCCTCCTCCCCCTCATAGAGCTTATTAAGGGCAGACTAAGTAAACTGTTCCGTAGCTCAGCCATTTAATAACCATTGTAGTTTCCTTCTGTTTATTTATCAGGCCTCATATTTGTAAAAGCCCTTTTTATTCCACCATGACTAGCATTAACACATTTTGCTGCTATACTCCCTTATCTTCTACCTGTAACAATGAACAAACTATATATTCTTGTTTCTACCTTCTCCATTTACAGTACACGTCCATTTTTACCCTCAGATTTTTGACTGTTCTCTCATGAAACTGCATTCGCCACATCTTGTGCCAGGCATTTTTCTCTCTGTTGATTTGCAGACTGTTATAGTGGTTTACAGCACACAAAAGCCCTTTTCATACTAGCAAGCACTGTACTTTATATTGTACTTTGCCTTGCTGTTTCGTGTGTGTGTGTATATATAAAAGATTTGTATCTCTATATAGTATAGTAAAATATAGAACATGGTGAGCATTTGTCAGGAGAGCCTTCAACTAAGTTGTTAAATATCCTTCACTGGGACTCTGTCTGGAACATATTCATTACACTAGTTTGACTGCATGCTGTAGGTACCACTATCAGTGTCAGATAGCTGCTATATCTGTACCAGGGTTGGTTCTCTAGGGAGAGGAGATGCGGAAGTTGAATAGACCTATATGGAATTTGTCAAGTTGTTATATAAATGATGATAATGCAGTAAATAAATAGAGCTGGCTGATTACTGAAATAAGTATTAGTGAGTATTTTATTAATACCCTTCCAAATAATTGAATAACATATTAGACTAATTACACTTGACCAGCTGTAGAAGCAAATATATGGGTAAAGTATACATTGCCAAGTCTTTATTCCTAACAAGTAAAAATTCCTACAACAGGTTGGATTAGCCTATAGGATATTTTCATAGTGCTGTACTCCATCCTCCATGATACATTCTAAGTCCTAAAACCATCAGTGGACAACTGAGACTTCTAAAATGCTATTTTGACAGTGTCTAGAAGTGTGGAGAAAACTCTTCTTTTATAACCATTGATTTTTGCCTAAAATAGAGGCTTATACTTCAAAAGTGAACATTTGCTTGTTCATTAAGGCCAACTGGAACTCATTGTCGCAGGATGTCACTGAGGCCTAGAACTTCGCAAGATACAAAGAAGGATTGGATATTTGTATAGATAGCAAGAATATCAAAAATTATAATTGTAAGGCTAACAACATTTTTGGAAGGCCTATTAAACCTTATGCTTCAGGATTTAACCAATTTCCAACTGGTAAAAGTTAGGATGCGACCTTTATAGGGGTTTCTTTCTTATGAAGACACTGGCCATCCTTGGAAAGAGGATACTAGACCAGGTGGCCCCTTGGTCCAACACCTGCATTCATAATTATCATGTATTTCATATTTATATTGTGGGTACATAATGATATTGCAAACAATCTTTATGCTACAAAAGTTGAATAAGCATCCTTAGTTACAAGGCTACAATAGATATTTAGGCCTGTTTGCAAAGGCCTAGACTTTAAGAATTTAGGTGTATTCTTATTACTTTCTTAGTTATAGAGGTACAAAACAAGAATTAAATTTACTATCTGCTGGTGTAAGGGCCTTTTCTTACTGTGACAGTCTGAGGCCCTGTTCTTAGGCAAAGGCCTCTGGCTAAACAACAGAGGCAGCCATAAACTGGGAAGCATACGGTCACATCCTCACATTTCAAACTAGTCACAGTGAAATAAGGCAATTTGGGGTGTTAGGTGATCTAATCTATTACCTCCAGAGAAAGGGAAGAGCCTAGAAGATTTAAAGGAAATTTAGCTTGATAGCATCCTGTCTGGCAAGAACTCACTTATCAATAGCTGGGATGTGAAATCCTCATTTCTTTGTTGTTCTATCACTGTAGTCCCCATTTCCCTATTGTTTGTCTGTATAATCTCTGTCTGGTTCTGTGATTGTTTCTGTCTGCTGTATAATTAATTTTGCTGGGTGCAAACTAATTAAGGTGGTGGGATATAATTGGTTAAATAATCATGTTACAATATGTTAGGATTGGTTAGATAAATTTTAGTAAAATGGTTAAGGTATAGCTAAGCAAAACTCAAGTTTTACTATATAGTCTGCAGTCAATCAGGAAGTAAGGGGGGGGAATGGGAATGGGGGTGGGGAAATTGGAATCACGTTTTGCTAAGGGAGGGGGGGAATGGGAACAGGGACACAGGTAAGGCTCTGTGGCATCAGAGCTGAGAAGAGGAACACTAAGGAAGGACACTGGAATCATTGTTTGCTGAAAGTTCACTCCAAAAAACATCAAATTGTTTGCACCTTCAGACTTCAGGTATTGTTGCTCTCTGTTCATGCGAGAAGGACCAGGGAAGTAAGCAGGTGAAGGAATAAGCCCTCTAACAGGCTAGATTTCACTGGAACTAGGACTTGCTCTGCAGTGTGCATGAATTTGACTGTTATGAAGCCTCTTTCTTCTAGGTCCTCTGTGACCCTCTCCTTGCATTCATTGCTGTTCCCTTGAGCCTTGCAAGCATCACTCCTGAGCTTGGCTCTCTCATTTTCCTGGTGTCTTTTGTGGCTTTCAAATTTTTCATATTGAAATGTCCAAGGGGCATGCCATCTGTCTGGAATGCATACAACTGTGCAGAAAAAAAGGACCTAGCAGAGCAAGGGCATAATACATTATAATCGAAGCCTGTTTTTCTGTGACACAAGAAACAGGATTCTGAATATAACCGAGTAATCAACATCTTTCCTTTATGTTGAAGAAAAGGATTAATTATGAGCTGTGTCTTAAGCGATATATGCCAGCCCATGCCCTTGGGCCAGCTCAGAAAATGTTCCAAGGATGTCTTTCCGAGAAATTTGGTTATGATGATGTTGAAGGCTCAAGGCCTTCAACATCATCAAATTCTCGGTTTTACAAAACTGCTTGCAATGTTAGATGTGTTTTTAATGATTACCCTTGCCATATACTAGAGTGATTTACAGTCTTTAAGATCCCTTTTTATTCAATAGCTATTTCTTACCCATTTTGTGACACTGTGGCAGTCACTGAAGTGATATTGTAGTGCTGAGCTGACAAAACAGGGATTACGAAGAAGCATTTACTAGCTTAATGAAGGCAGGGAAAAATATTGACATCATTTTGTTTGTTGATCACCCACCTGAACCTCTGAGTGTTTTGTTTTTATCTAATGGTCTTGTTCAAAATGCTTTAGAAAAACATACGAAAAAACAACTTGAAAGTTGCCAAGGATGGGAATGTACTCCATGCCAGGTAATTTAATGATATAATATTCCAGCATATGCTGCTGCTGATGGGATGCAGTGTTGGAGCATTAGACATCCCCACAAAGTGAATTCCAATAAGTTCCTGTACAAAAGACATTCCCTTCCTGTAGGATTGATGGAAATATGTGATGTTAGGTCAATAGCTATATTATTCAAAGGGGAAACATGACTATGAAGCTAGAACTGTGGAAAAATGGAACTTGGTTAATTGAAGAATACAGAAGGGCTGAATAGTGGCCTAAGATCTAAAGAGTCTTAGCTCATTATTTAAAAATATTGTACTTGCTTTTACTACTTCTTAAGTGATCGTAATCTTTTAATTTTTCTATTTTTACTGTATTCGGCTAGGTGCAAAGCAGCCTTTTGAGGATTCCCTTCCATGGAATAATGGTGCTGTGTGATTTAACACCCTCTGCAGAAATACCCAAGTCAATTAAACTGAACAGCATTTGTATCTCCCTCCAGGTTAACTAATTATTATTTCCCAGAAGTCTCCCGGTCATCAAGCTACTTCGGCAGTTCTAATGTCATAGCAACAATACAAGCAAGTCAAAGCTTTGGTTATAGCATTATACTCTCCAGTATGTGTACAGTGTAAGTGGTATTGTATGTCTGAACTAGAGCTATTTGAAGCAAACGATTTACTCGGTATATTTAGTTCTTTATTCTGTTCATGAATTATTTGTGAAAAGACTTTTGTTCATGAGTGTACTTGTTACTTGAGAATTATTCTGAGTGGTTTATTGTGAATTGGGCATGAGCTAATCCCAGTGACTATTCCTTTGAGTATCCGCTATTCCTAACTTGCTGTTTGTGCTGTGTGACTGGTCACCTTGATCATGGGGTAGTGTTTCTGCTCCCTGATTGCATGACTTCCAAACCCACAAGAGAGCGATTAAGTATTTGACATATTTCCCTCCTGTGACTGCTCTTGCAAACAAGAATGGAACTGTGCCATTGTTGGTTATAATTAGGGGAGGCCTTTTTATTTAAATGGGGGAACATGAATAGATTCCTTTGTCCACGACCCTTCCCCATTGTAGCACATGCATGCCTGGGATATAGGAAACTAAAGAAGCACATTATTTAGAGCACCTTATTTAAATATTGGCTTCCCATCACTGGCTGTATTTGACTGTGAAACACAACACATTTTTACAGTAGTGTTCTGAGGCTTTGATTTTAATGTGTGTAAATTTTCCAGAAAAAGTTGGCAAAACTTACATGCAGGTGAAGCAGAGGAAATAGGGATCTGTTTAATCTGTCCCTGAGTATTCGTGTCTTTGTCTTCTGTATTTCTTATGGCCATGTAGCTACCTCATTCCTGCTTTTAGTGGTTTTTCTCTCAGTTGCTGTGGTTGTTGCATGCTGGTAACATCTTTTCGCATGGAGCAGCCCTTCTGCGCAGTATGTAACTGAATCTTGCACAGTGTTACAGCCGTCCTTGTTTTCACCTTTAATGCCTGTCTACTTACTTGCTCATCCAAAACGGCGATCAAATCTATCATCCAGTCATCCAATTATTTCTCACGTATCCCAGCACTATAGTCTCTGGTTACTTTACCTCTCCCTGATTCCCCCCCCCCCCCCCCACTCTCTTACAATTACTGAATTGGTTGTAATGAGACAAGATGTGAGACTGGCAGCACTGTACACATTGAAACACCCTGTCTAATGAACTCAGATGTAAGAAACATAGAAGCTGTTTCTGAGAATCCTGCATTTTCCTAATATTAGCACATAGGGTGAATCTGTTGGCGGGTAATGTGACCGATGATAAAATCTCTTATACTCCTAATACTAAAATTATCACTCCAAAGACTGCAGTATCACAGTTTTGTCAGCTGTAGTGTTTTGGACCATTGCTGTACAATTAGTAAACAAAACTTATTTTTAGGTAACCTCCATTATTACACCTTCATCTTAACTGTTTCTTAACACTTGGAAAATGGATCCTTTTCCAAAGAACATGTCTTGTACTTGACGAAAACTCAAAATAATGAAAGCCAGGAAATGAACAACTACAATTTGCAGCCACTTCTTTCATTCCAAATGTTCCTTTCTGACTTAAAATCACACCATGCACATTTTATTAGAAGTCAAGTACATTTGGGAGGCTACTGTGTGTCAGATGGGGTGAGAGTGAATGACGACAGGTTATATAGCAGCAGTTAAAGCGGGCTAGATTCTTGAACTGTTCATTTCCAGACATTTGGTTTTTTAAAACTGGATCCACATTTGGGGGAGCCCTGCTCTGATAGATCTTATGAGGCCCACCAAAGAAGGGCTCCCTTCCTGTAGAGGTTAGCAAGTCCACAGGAGATATGTGGGGGGTATCTGGAGATAATGGCGGTCATGGACAGTGGAGGTGAATGGAAAAGGAGATGGGGAAGCTTTGATCCAGCTGGGGAAACTTTGAGCAGCCTGCCTTCCCCTTTCTTCTTATGGCACATGCACTTAGACGCCTCACTTGGTGCCCTGCACCCACCTTCCATGTCCTCTATATCTTGTCCACTTTACTCCCATTGTCCTTGCACCATAATATTCTGGTACTTTATAACAATGGTTGTTTTTGCATATTTAAAGAGTACTGTTTACATGCATGCAATGTGAAAAAGCCACTAGCACTCTACAGTTTCCAGGGATCATTACATAAAGAACTTTGGAAATAAAATACCTGCCTAATTTTTAAATGACTTTGACTGTAATTTGTAAGATCATTTCTTAAGCTCTTCTCGGTAGAAAACAATTTGTTAAAGTTTTATATTTTCTTATGTCCCTTAACCAATATAAAACCACTGGTTAGGAGGTAATTTAAGTGGTACTAACATTTAATAGCAGGCCGCCCATAAAAATGAAAAATAGACATTGTAATAGGCAGGAGAGAGTCATTGTAACATTAGACTTAACCAACAGGATGACTAGGAAACCATAAATAGAAAGGGTCAAAGAGACCACAGAAGCAAATTAAAAGCCAGACTCTAAGAGTATTAGTTAACATTTCCATTGTGTTAACTAAGGATGGTTAAACCTTAATAGATGTCAGTTTGAGTTTGTAAAGAATAGTACCTAAAGTTCCTGTCTCTCATACTGCCCTGGTTTATAAACCTGTTTGTTTGGGGGTGTGAGTTCAGGGTAGAACAGTCCCTGGTAAATCTATCTGAAGCTTATTCAAACATCTTAATTTGCAAAATCAATCCGGAAATCTTGCAAGAATCGCTCTTTTGTGAGTTCCAGTATTTCCTGCTTCCGATAAATGCTGTGGAAACAGCCTTTCTTGTGGTGTTTCTATTCCCATCTGATCTACTTCTGTTGTTGATCCAATCTGGAACCTAGAAGTGTAGAGGTGCATGGAAATGAAAAATTATGTAGATTTGAAAAATTATATCAGATTCAAGTTTTGAACAAACCTGTGGGTCAGTTCTTACTCTCCCTAAATTGGTTTGCCCTTTCCTAATTGTAACTGCAGTGGTAATTTGCTACAATTTTTAGCAGAATGATTTTGATATTATGGTATTACATTTCTGAAACAGATGTTTAGATATTGTTTTCTATTAATGTAGTTTTACATTGGGAATATTTGCTTGGTATGATAATGAAAAGAAAACTGATTGTTTTAGTAGTAGTCTTTTTGAAGGCATATAATATGTGTTTTGTATAGTTCTTAAAGTCCTGAATATATTCAAAGGGCCAGAATGATGATCTAGGTTGACCTCCATATAATGCAAACCACAGAATTTCATCTGGTAATTTCTGCATCACGGCCCTAGCTTCTGGTTGAGATAGAGCAATATTATAAGGAGTCAGGCTCTCTAGCCATCCATTCTCCTGTCTAACTGATTGGTTCATATGGAACCCAGTTTAGAAATAACTGAAAATTGTCTTCTCTAGATGGCTGTTTATCCTGTGTGAAATGAGTTCCTGGCTTCTGACCAGTTTTTAATAGAATTCAGGTAGCAAAAACCAGCACCAAAATTGACCTTGTTTATTATTTAACTGCTGCTGGGGTGTGCTCAACAATGTAAAAAATGCAGAGGAATGCATGGCCCCTACCCCAAGGAGTGTAGACCAGTTCCTTTCTATTGGCAGACTCAGAAGAGATGCCAAGGGTCTCAATTGGCTTTGAAGCTGAATTAGCCGTTCAGTCCCTCGAACAGTTTTGAGGCACGTGAATAGGGTGATTCAGAGAAGCTTTAACTTCCACAACTGTGTCTAATCTGGGGATAAATAGAGGCCTACAACCTCCAGGAACGTGTGTCCAGCATTTTTCATATACACTAAATTCACTACAAAATTAAAACCTAGAAAATAAACAAAAATCTATGTAAAAAAAGGCCATTAAGTTAACTATACATCTAAGTCCACAAAAGCAGTAGAATGCAGAATTAAGGGTATATAAAGCCTGGCTGAGACTGCATTCTTTATCTTACATTGTTGTGCCTGAGTATGTCGCCTGGGGCTGAGGGAGAACTCTGTAGTGCAGCACAAACAAGTGCTGCAAACCCTAGTAATAGCAAAAACTAGTGGAGGTCAAAGTTCGCCTTAAATGAAATCCTTTCATTCCAAATACAGCCATTTTGATATAAACACTTTTGCTGTGGCTTCCCTGTTAGTTCAGCTTTGCAGAAGGAAGGTTGTCTCCAGCTAAGAGCAGCATTAAAGTGGCAAACTCTTGCTTTTCTTCATGTAAAGTTGTTTTATTGTCTTTTTTTTTTTTTAAATTTAAAGTGTTGCCAAGACCAAGTCATCAAAAATTATGAGTAAGGTTGGCTTAAAAATGACAACTTTTAAAAAATGTTGGTGTTTGCCTCTGGTTTTTGAGTCTTTATGGAGCATGCTTTCAAGTTTTTCTCCCCCAACCACGAGAGCTAGAAACTTAGGGCTGGTTGACACAATTCATCTGCTGCAAGCTGGGGCGTGACTCTATCTTGCACTAGGCTGCCACCATCTGTCTGTCTGTCCATCCTGCTGACGTGTGGTTCGAGCACTTTGAAAAGGGCTAGCTCAGTGTGCATTATGAACTGTTAACACGTGTCAGCTGCATGTACACAAACTATTAGACTGCAGTGGGCTAGTGTGAGGTGGATTTAAAGCCCAGCTGGTGGTGGTCTGATTGTTCATATAGGCAAGCTCTTGGCGTATTTCTAATAAAAACCTATGGTTTTCCAATAATAACAAGACTCTAAGGGCTGGGGTTTTGAAATAAAGCACCAGATATTGCAAGAGTTATGATAAAATAACGAGTTGACAACACCTTAACAGAAGTGAATTTTGAGTATGGAAAAAAAAAGTGGGGCTCTCCATAACTTTTGCTTCTTTCTGTATATATTCTGGGAATTTAAGCTTTTATTTAAAGATTCATGGCCAGCTCTTAGACTTTAAGGCCAAAAGGGACCATCATGATCATCTAGTCTGCGAATTAAGTTGCAGCCACAGAACTTCACCCACCCAATATATTATGTTATGGGTAGCAGGCCTATAACCTGTGGTCGAGCTACTGAAGTCTTCAAATCTTGATTCAAAGACTTAAAGTTACAGAGAATTCACCATTTACTGTCGTTTAAACCAGCAAGTGACCCAGGCCCCATGCTGCAGAGAAAGATGAACCCTCCCCCCAGGCTCTCTACCAACCTGACCTGGGGAAAAACTCCTTCCCAACCCCAAATATAGCGATCAGTTAGACCCTGAGCATGTGAGTGAGATCCACCTGGGAAAGAATTGTATGCAGAAACTCAGAACCCCTCCTATCTTTCAAATAGGGTGACCAGACGTCCCGATAAAATCAGGACCGTCCCGATTTTTCATCGTTTGTCCCGACCGATGCTTGGTTGGGACGCCATTTGTCCCGATTTCCGGTCTTCTTCCATTTTTCTGTTGTTTTTTTTTGCTCAACAACTTCGGCGGGAAGTCCTGATTTTCAGGTCTTCTCATCTGGTCACCCTACTTTCAGATGCTTATTATTGTAGCAAATCACATTGGGAGACAACCCACTTGAGTAAAGTTACTCACTTATATGAGTTTACTGGCTTAGGAGCTAAATTTCTCTGTTGCTCAAATACAGCCATCACACTATAAACAGTTGTGCTACTGCTACCCTGTTGGCTCAGCCTTGTCTCCAGCTAACAGCACCTTCCATGCTGTGAACTCTTGCTTCCCCTGCTGCATTCATTTCAATAAGATGTGAACTCCAAAGTCTAATTAGGTGGCTTGAAATACCGAGGATTGGATTTAGTGCATAGCCTTGCATAGGAGGCTTTGTGGAGCTGCATTGCTACGCAGGAGGAACACTAGCAAAAATTGTACCTGAGAAAATACAGTATCTCCCAGTTCTGTTTGGTGCCCATAAGGGGTGCACAGTCTGCAGCTTCCTATAGAATGAAAGCAGATTGTTCCTTTTAGTGCATTGCCCCCAGCTCCCTAGGCTGATGCTGAGGGAATGACTCGGCCATAATTATGATTGGATGATACGTCTTGTGTAGCTTCCACTGTGAGCCTGAAAAGAGCTGCACACAATCTAACCATAATAGTGATACACATGTTTAATTTTTATTGTGTTGGAAGGAAAATATTAAATATATATATTGTGTGTATACGTGGTATAGATTATATTCCATTATTAGGGCCACACAGTTAAAACCACAAAAAGTCAGAAAAAGCAAACGTTTAAAGGGAGGCAGTGCGGCCTAGTGCAGTGGTTTTCAACATATGGTCCATGGACCCCTGGGGGTCTGCAGACTACATTGAAGATTTTCAAAGGGGTCTGGACCTCCATCCAACAGCTTTTAGGGGTCCACAAATGAAAAAAGGTTGACAACCACTGGCTTAGTGCATAGGGCACCTGGAGTGGAATTCAGGAGAGTTGTGTTTTATTCCCACCCCTGCTGTTTACCTGCTTTGGGACTTTGGGCAAGTCACTTCACTTCTCTGTGCCTGTTTTCCCTTCCAGTCCTTGGTCTGTGATGTGTATTTAGACATTAAGCGTTTCAGGGGAAGGGCTGTTTCTTACTCTGTATAAAGCCTAGCATTACAGGTCCCTGATCTCTCTTGGGAGCTCTAGGTGGTACTGTAATACAAATAATATAGCTACAGCAAAATGTATTTGCCTTTAATCCACATAACTCTATGCATCTTTTATGGTATAAAGTTAATAGCATAAACAGAAATATGCGAAATGAAACAAAAATAGAAAATACTACATATGTGCTGCATGTCTACGTTAACATGACTTTAATGCTTTCTTCTGTTTTCTTATTTTAACGTTGCAACCTTAACACTGCATTTGTATTTCACATAACAAGTATTAGTGACAGATCTTTACAGACTTTTTGTTTTAATTCTGAGATTCTCCCACCTGTCAGATTGTTTGTATAATTAGAACACACGCAGGCCAGAGTTTTGGGGGAAGGAAGAATCTAAGTCCCAGATTTTTAAAGGTATTGAGATATTGCTCTTCTCAGCTTTGCAATGCCAACTGACTTAGGAGCCTAAGATTTAGTGAAAGTCAGTGAGACTTAGGCTCCTAAATAGAGCTGGGTGAAAGATTTAATTGCAGTTTCATTCACCCTGAAACTATTCACGAATTTGACCCGATAGTTTTCAGAGCCAGCAAAGTAAGAGTGTGCGTACATCCATCCTCCTTTATAATAGTAGTTAGTGCACTTGCCAGGGCTGTGGGGAGGCCTAGGTTTGAATCCTCACTCTGGTGCAGGGGCTTGAACTCAGATCTCCCCTGCCGGTGAGTGTGCGGCTGATCAGGCTATAGGCTATTCTGGGGTGTATCACCCTCAATCTCTCCTGTTGAAGCTGTTACATTCTGTATATAAGTACTTAAATATTCATTGTGCCAAAGAAAGAATAATACTACAGCCTGGTAATTCAGGCACTCAACCTTGGAGGTAGGAGATCTTAATTCAAATCTTCTCTCTCTGTGTGATTCAAAGTAGGGATTTTAATTCACATCTCCGACTTTCCAGGTGAAGGCCTTAATCACCAGGCCGTAGAGTCACATTCTCTCTCTCTCTCACAATGGATATGTATATATTTATACAACGTGGAACAGCTTCAACAGGTGAGAGAACTTGCTGGCCTGAAATTGACTTTTTTTCAGTTTGTCAGCAAATTCTGAAAATGTTTTGAACTCAGCCAAATAGTCTCCCTAGTTTTTTGGTTCTCTGGCTGAACTGAAAAATCAATTATTCACTCAATTCTACTTCTAAATCGCTTCTGAAAATGAGTCTTGACTCCTAAGACTGCTAGGCCTTGAAATGTTGAGCAGAGCAATGTCTAACTACTTTTTACAATCTGGACTTGAGTTCCCTACGAAAGTTAGCAATGCTCATGTTCTAGTGATATTTGAGACAATATGTGACCGTGTTAGACCCCATATGCAATTATGGGGTCTAAATTAGCTGTTACCACTCAAGAAAGAGATCTTGGAGTCATTATGGATAGTTCTCTCAAAACATCCACTCAATGTACAGCGGCAGTCAAAAAAGCAAACAGAATGCTGGGATAATTCAGAAAGCGATAGATAATATGACAGAAAATATCATGTTGCCTCTATGTAAATCCATGCTATGCCACATCTTGAATACTGTGTGCAGATGTGGTCGCACCATCTCAAAAAAGATGTATTGGAATTGGAAAAAGTACAGAAAAGGGCAACAAAAATTAGGGGTATGGAACGGCTTCCGTATGAGGAGAGATTAATAAGACTGGGACTTTTCACCTTGGAAAAGAGATGGCTAAGGGGAGATATGATTGAGGTCTATAAAATCATGGCTTGTGTAGAGAAAGTAGATATGAGAAGTAATAAGCAACACTTCCTTAACACAAGAACTAGAGGTCACCAAATGAAATTAATAGGTAGCAGGTTTAAAACAAATAAAAGGAAGTATTGTGTGAAGAAATGCACAGTCAACCTGTGGAATGCACAGTCAAACTGTGGAACACCTTGCCAGTGGATGTTGTGAAGGCCAAGACCATAACAGGGTTCAAAAAAGAACTAGATAAATTCATGGAGGATAGGTCCATCAATGACTATTAGCTAGGATGGGCAGGAATGGTGTCCCTAGCCTCTGTTTGCCAGAAGCTGGGAATGAGCGACAAGGGATGGATCTGATGAGTGCCTGTTCTGTTCGTTCCCTCTGGGGCAACGGTCACTGGCCCTGTCAGAAGACAGGATACTGGGCTAGATGGACCCTGGGTCTGACCCAGTAGGGGCATTCTTATGTTATCTTATGTGCAAAGCGCAGAGGAGTGGGTGACAGACTTCTGGGTTCTAGTTGTGACTCTGCCGTAGACTCACTTTATGGTCTTGAGCATGTCACAAAGGCCAATGTTTTCAAGCATGGATGCATACACTAGGCTTCAAAATACATATTTAGCCACTAAAATAGAAGTGGCCTGACTTTGAGGTACTGACCACTTCCAACCCTCATTGACTTCAGTAGGAGTTCTGTGCTCAGCAGCTCTTAAAAATGAGGCCACTTTAATTAAGGTGCTTAAAAGTGGATTAAGAGCCTAACTTTGGGCTCTCACACTTGAAAACATTGACCTTGACCTATGTGTGCCTCAGTTTTCACACTTTTATAAGGATGGTACTTCCTTAGAATGCCGGTTCAATGTCATGTTTGTACATTTCTTTGGAAATCTCAAATGGTGGGTAGTATGTCAGAGAAAAGTAATATAATTATTTAGTATCTGGTGATAAGCCTACGTTGCACTGATGTAAAATGACTACACAAGACAGAAGGCAGTGGTGAATCTGGCCCTAAAAGCATTACCATGGAGTTATTACATGAAATCAGTAAAATTGACTCTTTTGCATATTCTGTAACTTAAAAATGTCTTGGATCTTGTGAGCCAGACTGTCTGCTGTTGTGAATTAAAGAAAAAGGAACTATGTCAGCTTAATTCTAGACTGAGACTTAAAAATCAAGTATTTAACCCTTGAAAACAAGGTTTTATCATGCTTAATTAGAATGGCACAATCATTGCTGCTATGTAAGGTTTTTGTCGTTGTTTGAAACATACGGTGGAATATTTTTCTTGTGGTGAATTGTGCATCATTTTCTTCCATTAGCTAAGCTCCCCCAACTTCACCTTTCCAAATTAAAGCAAACTTAACTATTCATTGTCAACTGATTCATTAATGTAGAGCTAAACTCCACAGAAACATATGGCCTGAAGTTAATAAATTTAAATACATGATGTGAAGTAAATTAGAACTGATGTTTTAATGTTGATAGCTTTTACTGCAAAACTCTTTTTACGACTGTCCAGAGATTTTGATTTTTTCAGATGTTCTTCACATGCATCATTTTGTATATGAGAACACAATAGAATCATAGAAGATTGGGGTTGGAAGAGACCTCAGGAGGTCATCTAGTCCAACCCACTGCTCAAAGCAGGACCAACCCCAACTAAATCATCCAAGCCAGGGCTTTGTCAAGCCAGGCCTTAGAAACCTCTAAGGATGGAAATTTCATCACCTCCCTAGGTAACCCATTCCAGTGTTTCACCATCCTCCTAGTGAAATAGTTTTTCCTAATATCCAACCTAGACCTCCGCCACTGCAATTTGAGACCATTACTCCTTGTTCTGTCATCGGCCACCACTTTGAACAGCCTAGATCCATCCTCTTTGGAACCCCCCCTTCAGGTAGTTGAAGGCTGCTATCAAATCCCCCTCAATCTTCTCTTCTGCAGGCTAAATAAGTCCAGTTCCCTCAGCCTCTCCTCATAAGTCATGTGCCGCATCCCCCTAATAATTTTTGTTGCCCTCTGCTGGACTCCCTCCAATTTGTCCACATCCTTTCTGTAGTGGTGGGGCGGGGGGAGGAACTGGACACAATACTCCAGATGTGACCTCACCAGTGCCGAATAGAGGGGAATAATCACTTCCCTTGATCTGCTGGCAGTGCTCCTACTAATGTAGCCCAATATCCTTTTCTGCAGAACTGCCGCTTAGCCAGTTGGTCCCCAGCCTGTAGCAGTGCATGGGATTATTCCGCCCTAAGTGTAGGACTCTACACTTGTCCTTGTTGAACCTCCTCATATTTCTTTTGGCCCAAACATCCAATTTTTCTAGGTCACTCTGGACCCTACCCTCGAGCGTATCTACCTTTCCTCCCAGCTTAGTGTCATCCACAAACTTGATGAGGGTGCAAGCCATCCCATCATCCAGATCATTAATGAAGATGTTGAATAAAACTGGCCTCAAGACAGACCTCTGGGGCACTCTGCTTGATACCGGCTGCCAACTAAACATTGAGCCGTTAATCACTACCCGTTGAGACTGACAATCCAGCCAGCTTTCTATCCACCTTATAGTCCATTCATCCAATTGTGACAAGATGGCCGATGTTCATATGGTGGGTCCTGTGCTTTCCTTTGGGGGGGGGAGGGCCTAAGACGCTACCCCTTGCCCCTGCTCTTGGGTGCCGAGGGACCCCGCTATTGGCCTGGGAAGGTGATAGAGGAGGGAAGCAGGGGAGGGGTCTGGGTTTGCTCCTCGCTCTGAGTCCCAGCCCCTCTCAACCCCTGCGGGTTTCGTACCCTCATCCCCCTTAGGTGGGGTTACCCTCGGTCCTTAAACATTGAGGGGAGGGAGTCTCCCTGTCCTCCTGGGACAGGGTCTCCCTTACTTCAATTCTCTGGTCTTCACAACACATCTCCAAGCTCCAGTCCTCTCTCCTTCCTCCTCCTTGTCTGACTTTCTGAAGTGCAGGGTCCGTATTCTGCTGCTTTCCTTTCTTCCTTTTGCCAGGATCCAGAACTTGGCCATTTCATGGTCACTGCTGCCCAGGTTGCCACCCACTTCTACTTCCCCTACCAATGCTTCCCTGTTTGTGAGAAGCAGGTCAAGAGGAGCACGGCCCCTAGTTGATTCCTCCAGCACTTGCACTAGGAAGTTGTCCCCAACAGTCTCCAAAAACTTCCCAGATTGTCAATGCACTGCTACTTTTTAGATCTAATTATTTACAGGAGTCTAATGGGAAAACATACATTTCTTACAAATAAAAGGCTTGTATGCACTGAAATGAAAATGACACTGTTTCCATTTCCTTCGCTAAGGACCCTTTCTACAGTCTGACAACCACAAAGAAAGAAAAAACTGAAGTGCATTGGGATGTAGGTGAATGAAAACCTTATCTGCATTCAAAAGCAAAAAATTCTTTGTCTCAGTAATTCTGGGGAAAGAAACATATTTCAAAATATTCAGACAATATTATTAGTGTTGGGCAAATTTCCCAAGTTTCAAGATCAATTTGGGTAAGCATCCAAAAGTTCATAGGCCTGATTCAGTATTCATTACATTGCCAAAACTCCCATTGAACTCAATGGGAGCTTGCAGGATCTAGACCCCAGATGCTTATCAAAACTTTATCTGAATTATCCAAATCTCTCTATGGCAGGTTTGCAAAGCATGTCATGCCTCCTCTATTGGCTGGTCAACATAGGATAACAGCCTATTACTAACTAGGACTAATGACAACTGAGGAAGTTTATCCTTTTGCTCCCAGGGGTCTGTGCTTTGTTGCTGAAAGTCCCATGTTCAAATTAAAATAAGCACTTTTGGATCAAAACTCTCAAGCTTTAGCATTTTTTCTTTCAGTATTTGCAGCACCAATTGGTTGGATTTGGTAGAAAACTAATGAGTGTCTAGGATGTCGCTCCTATAGTCAATCTTAAAATTTTGCTTCCCTTGCTGAACACTAAGATATAGCTGTTATAGCCTCTCATCGATCATGATTTTGTTGAAGCCAATTCCCAGTGTTGTTATTGACTTTAAATGGAGCAGGATCAGAGTTTTAACTGATGCTATCTTCCCCGCCCCCTCAAGATCTGCAGAGATAGGACATAAATATTTTATTTTATTTTGAAAGGTCTGAATACTTTGAAGAGACAACTTCTGGGATTCCATCCAATAGAAAGAACAGTAAGATTATTGATCAAGGATCCATAGATCTTGAGTAAAGTCCAAAACTGACTGTGAAGAGTTACAAACGATCTCACTAAATTAGGTGACTAGACAAGAAAAGAGCAAATGAAATTCAAAGTTGATAAATGCAAAGTAGTGCACATTGTAAAACATAACCCTACCTATCCATACAAAATGATGGGGTCTAAATTAGCTGTTACCACTCAAGAAAGAGATCTTGGAGTCACTGTGGATAGTACTCTGAAAAGATCTGCTCAAAGTACAGCAACAGTCAAAAAAGATAACAGTAATAGAAACCATTAGGAGAGGGATAGATAATAAAGCAGGAAATATAATGCCACTATATAAATCTCTGGTATGCCCACACCTTGAATACTGAGTGCAGTTGTGGTAGCCCCATCCTCAAAAAAAGATATATTAGAATTGGAAAAAGTATAGAGAAGGGCAAATACACATGGGTATAGAACAGCTTCCATATGAGGAGAGATTAAAAAAGACTGGGACTGATCCGTTTAGAAAAGAGACAACTATGGGGTGTGAGGGATATATGATAGACATCTATAAAATCATGAATGGTGTGGAGAAAGTGAATAGGGAAGTGTTATTTACCCTCATCAAGAATCATGGGTCACCCTATGAAATTAATAGGCAGCAGGTTTAAAACAAACAGAAGGAAGTACCTCACACCACACAGTCAACCTGTGGAACTTGTTTCCAGAGGATGTTGTGAAGGCCAAAAATATATGTGGGTTCAAAAAAGAATGAGATCAGTTCCTGGAGGATAGGTCCATCAATAGCTATTACCAACATAGTCAGGGATGCAGCCCCATGCTCTGGGTGTCCCTAAACCTCTGACTGCCAGAAACTGAGACTGGACAACTGGGGATGGATCACTCAATAAATTGACCGGTTCTGTTCATTCCCTCTGAAGCACCTGGCACCAGCCACTGTTGGAGGACAGGATACTGGGCTAGATTGACCATTGGTCTGACCCAGCATGGCCGTTCTTATCCCTGCCCAGGATTGAGGGCTGATTGCCTTAGAATTGTGAGATGAAAGAGTAAGATGCTGACCTAGGGGCCTCACCAGTAAGGCTGTGTAGTGTGTGTGTATGTGTTTCTGATGTTTGGAGAGGAAATCCCCACCTCTGGTTGTGGGTGATATAAGAACTATTCCACAGCCTCTACCCCAGCTTAAGGGCTCGGGTGGCTTTTGTGACCCTGGTTCCTGCCTCCCTGGGTCCTGCCCTGAACACATACTTTGAAAATCTGACACTAAGAGCTCAAGACCACATTTTTGCTCAACATGCTGAGGTTTTTTTCAAAATCTTCCCACTTATTTTGGCATCCAAATGTGAGCTGAGCACTTACAAAGATGTGGCTCTAATTGTGGGAGCTACACCCTTTTGAAAATCTAGCCCACAGCCAGGATCCATCCACATCCTGGGCCGAAATAACCTATTAATGTAGTTACTGGTAGTTCCCAGAAGCCTGTGAACATGCCACAGAAAATCCTGCCTCACTCCCATTGCCTGAGCTTGTGGGCAAGGTGGAGGTAGTGTAGGCTGGTGTTGGGTTTTGTGGCATGATATGGTCCTATAGGAAACTTCATATGCTCTGGCAGCAACTTGCATGTATTGTGTTTCCAGATAGATGGCTGGATGGCATGTGGCCCTCACACATGGCATTCTGCATGATTTCTGAGGATTGCTTGATGGTTCAAATCATGAATGAAAAGAGCTGGCAAAAGGATTGTTATGTGCAAAGTGTCTCATTACCCTAGATGTTGGACAGTGATTAAATATGGGTACACAAAAATGTCTGAAATAGCATCAGATAAAATAATAATCTATGTTCAAGAAGACAGTCATCATATTTGTATCAACTGTGTGTGTGACCTTGGGCTACCGGTGTGGTAGGGGTATGTGGTTATCCCCATTTTAGAGATGGGCATTTGTGGGCACTGAGAGAGTAAGTGGCTTGTACAATGTCACATCGCTTGTTGCAGAAATGGGAACAGATCCCATATCTTCTGACTCCCCTTATTGTACCTTAATTGCAAAGCCATATTTCTGTCCTACTGTATATTGCTGTTACCTCAATATGATGATGGAAATGTGTGTTTACAGTGGTTCTTTATTTCATTATATAATTAGTAAAAAAAATTATGTTGACACAATCATTTAGATATAAATCTAGATACTTGGAGGCCTCATTGCTGTAGCACCTGAGCCTGTCACAATCATCAAAGGATTTTATCCTCACAACACCCTTGTGAATTAGTGCTGTATTATCCCCATTTGATAGGTTAGCTTAAGTGACTTGCCCAAGGTCGCATGAAAAGTTTGTTGCTGAGCTGGGAATTGAATGCAAGTCTCGGGTTCAAGACCAGCATCCTAACCACTCCACCATCCTTCCTCTGATAATGTATTATTCCAAAATTATATGTGGAATATAAGATGGTGAGGTGTGGGGTATTTCCCTTACATGGGATTTGATGGTCCCATTACTTACGAGGGGCACAGTCTCAAGAAGCTTGACATAGTTGTCACTTTTGTTTTTTAAACAAAATAGAACTTGCCAAAGAAGTTTCTTCGTTCTCCTGACAAATGGACAAATGTAGAATTTACCTTCCTAAAATGACCTTGGGGCCTACGGTGTGTAAGACTGAATCCTTGGCCAGTGTAATGTTTTCTATTTATTTATATATTACTGTATATATCTATTTATTTACATATATTTGTTCAGTCTTTATACACACAATTATATAAAATTAATACTGAATAAAACAAGGAATTTTAAAATACAGTATCTATAGCTTGAGGTTTGAGTGTATTTGGATTTTTAAATAGTTTCTGTTACAGTGAATGTTGTACCCAACTTTCACCATAAAATGAATGTATATGAATGAAGAAGTAATAACTGCTTCCTTTAAACATGAGCTGAGCCTAGCTTCAAACTGCAGTAATTTCAGAAGTTTGATAGAAACTCACTTTTGGTGTGGGGGGAAAGGGGAAATGCCTTTGGCAGTCAAAGTTGCATCTGTCATTTCTAGCTCTATCATTATCACCCTTCTACTGTCATCCTTCTCTTTGTATTTAAAAAAAATCTACATTAAAAATGTTACAAAATATCTGCTCAGGTTGATTTGGTCAAATAAAACAAAGTTAACTTGCTTTATTAATGCAGGGTTTTATCTGAATAGGGGACCAGGAATGGTTTAGCCAGTGATGATGATTTTGGCCACTCCAAATTGGGGGTATGTGTGTTATGGTCCCAATTCATCGAAGCACTTAAACACACGCTTAATTTAAGCATGCGCCTCAGTTCCAATTACTTCAGTGGGGCCATTTATATGTTTAAAGTTCAACTCATGCTCATGTGCTTCGCTGAATAGGGATAGAATCAGTCAGGGGTGTGTAAAGTTAAGCATCTATGTAAATGCGGGGCTGAATTAGGGCCTAAGTCCGTTAGCCTGTGGATGACATGCACTAGAGTATTGGAATCTGTGGGCTCACCTCCCAGATTGCCCCAGGTGGGGATCTAAACAGTCACAGGCCCATCTTTGCACTGGCATCTGGCTCAGTTTTGCACTTATCTCCTGCACCCCCTCCCATGGGTCCCAGAGCCTCCATTGCCCATATAAAGGGGTTCCATAGCATGGTTTGGTGAAGCCTCTGTGTAAGTGCTTCCTCAGAGAGGATTAACATACGCTAATTATCTCAACAAGAGCAGTGAGGAAAGAGGACACAATTCTGCAAGAGAATGGCCATCCGGCCTGCCCACCCAATCCTACTGTGGATCATGATCCTCAAGCAGCTCCTTTTCTGGGGCTCATAGGAATGCAGGGATGATGCAACAGAGGCTGTGCTTCTCCCAGGTCAGAACTCAGCAAGCCTTTCATTCTTTCTACTCAGAGTTTTATGGGATGATTTGGCCCTTAAATCCTTATTCTGTATTGCCTTTTATCTATTCTCAAATCCATGGATGTCAATGGGAGTTGCAAACATGGATTAAGACCAGTATATAGTAATTTTTTGGGAGGAGTGGGGGGATAAAGGGAAGGAATTAGAAAAGTGGTCTAGGGACAGCTGCCTTTAGTTTTGATGGGCCAGAGAGAAATAAAAATAAAACAGTTGTAGTTCTAAGCAAATTGCACAATAGTAAGTGATTCTGCTGACGCCTCTTTCCTGGTTAAAACTATTTTGAGATTTTACAAACTAGACATCAGTAAATAAATGAAAACACAAATGCATAAAAGATAGTGTGTAGGCCCATCCACTAAAGAGGTGTTTGTAAATGAAGTTTCCACAAACCTACAGAAGAAATCACTTTGCATTCCATGCTTTGCAGCAAGACTCTTGGGATGCCTCTTTCTTACTGAAATGAGATCACAAGTTTCTGCTGCCAAGAGCGTGAGGAGAGGATGAATGTTTTTTGTCTTGACAGAACTGAGAATTCTCCCTCTACCCCAATTTCATTCTACAGGAACATGGGACATTCCATGACCTTTCCATGTGGCTCAGGGATTGCCTCTGAGTTAAAAACAAAAGTGTTGCAATGTTTGCCTCATCAAACAACTTTCTTGGATGATCATCTCTAGGTGCTTTATGGGGAATAGCGATATTAACAATAATACAAAATAATTCATTTCCTTGGAATTTTCCTTTACTTAATTTTTCAAATGTTTCCCCCCTTGCCTGCCATAAAAATCAAGAGTCTGGACAGACAATGCACTTTTGCCCCTTTTCTGTGGTTACAAGCTAGTTAATATTTTTCATAACAAAAATGTAAAACCCAGCAGGGCATAACTGTCCAAGCGAGGGAAAGTATTTAAATACAACCACAGTGAAATCTGAGTTGCGGGAGAGCACATACTTTTTCCTCTTGCCTCACTTCAGAACTCTTATTCTCTGTCTTTGTCCCATGCCTCTTCTTTCTCCTTTCTTTGAGGTGGGAGTAGGCAGCGGGTTTTTTTGTTTGTTCCTAGTTATTCCATAAGTGCCCACCTTTAGTGTCTCTTGTACCTTCCTTTGAAGCAAATATGGATACCATTCCCCTACGTCCTACATCTAGCCTCTGATTTCTTCTCTGCTGCTCTAGTGGAGGGCCTAAGGCTTTCAATGGGAGTTAGGCACCTACCTGCTTAGGCACTTTTGAAAATCCCACTAGATGCCTGTCTGCAGTTAGGTGCTTACAGACTGTTCCAAATCAGGCCCTAAGTGGAATCTCTGTGGGTTTTGTGGGAGCAAAAATCAGGGTATAAAATGTCTGTCCCATCTTCCTCTCTCTGCCGGCATCTTTTCTGTTGTGCGCCACTGAGCATCATGCAGCCAAAATGGGACCCATAATCTCTGCCCAATCACCCCAACTGATCTCTCAGATCAATCGTTAGTTCACAGGATGATACAATCATTGAACATGTATTGAGAAAGCTTTTGTGATTTGCTGTTCAGCTTTAATTGAGCTCTAGTTTTACTGGTTCAATTAGCTGTACAGTAGGTGGTGCCCATGTCCCTCACATCTCACTTCAGTTCTCAAGGATAGTAGGAGTTAAAATTATGCCTAATTTGAGAAATCTGTTTAGGGCTAATTATAAACCAAGTTAAAAGCAGATTGACGAGGACCCTGCCAGATGGAAACAGCTTTCACATTTCTTCCTAGGGGTTGTGGGTGTAGTTAAAAGGAATATCCTCCCCCGACTAGTCTATCTCCATCAGCTATTACCTCTCATAACAGTACTTTTTTTTCTTCTAAACCATGGGGGGAAAAGTGTAAACTTTCAGGTTTCGAAATAAGATGGCCAAGCTCAAAGCCTGCTTGCTGATTAATCTAAAGATAGATGCATTGCGCAATTTAAAATTTCATTTTTTTTGGTGGCAGTGTACTGAACATTTATTCCTGGCTGGTTGAGAGACAGGGATTCTCATATTTCATCCCTCTTACTTCATTGCAGAACTTGTCTGGACGTGAGGGCAAAGTGTTCCAATTATAGTACTGCATAATGTTGTTTTTGCTTATCTTCTGCTAGGCTGCAGGACTGTATATCTAAGAAGTGGGGCTCTCCAGTCTTGAAGTAAAACATGCCAATATCTGGCAGTCTAGCACTCTCTTAGATGCTGGATTAGTCTTCCAAAGTAGGGAAAAAGCTCCATTTTTTTCACATTTAAAAATTAATGCAGTGGTTCTCAAACTGTGGGTCAGGACCCCAAAGTGGATCACGACTCTGTTTTAATGGGGTTGCCAGGGCTGGCTTAGATTTGCTGGGGCCCAAGGCAGAAGCCCGAGCCTCACCTCCTAGGGCTGAAGCTGAAGCCTGAGGACTTCAGTCCTGGGTAGTGGTGCTCATGTTACAGGCCCCCTGCCAGGGGCTGAAGCCCTTTGGCTTTGGTCCTCCCACCCGGAGCAGTGGGGTTTGAACTTTGGCTTTGGCCCTTCCCCATCCAAGGTGGCGGGCTCAGGCATCGGTCTCCCCTCCTGGGGTTGTGTAGTACATTTTGTTGTCAGAAGGGGATCACAGTGCAATGAAGTTTGAGAACCCCTGAATTAGTGTAAATAAAGCCCCCAAGAATACAGCAGAAGGAAAAATCTTGCACCTGACAGAGGAATGGACTTAGATGTCCTGATGTTGATATTTGTCTTTAATGTCTGTACTTCTTTAAGTGAGGGATTTCCTGCCTCGATGGAACAAGGGACACACGTCTCAGCACCTTTTCTGGCTGCTTTGTGCTGCTGTGCAAAGGAGCCTGAAAGCTGTCCTCATGGGGCAGTCAAGGATTCCTTCTGACACAGAGGCATTGCAAAGACAGGGTAACTAGCTGTATGCTACCCATCCTTCACCTCTGCCTAGGGGCATGTTGGGGCCCAAGAGAGCTAGGAATAGGGCATGCCTGGGGTGGAGAAGAGCGCCTGTCTCTTCACCAGATCATCAGATGGTGCAGCAGCTGGCTGCAGCCAGTTTCACTTAGCACAGACCTGGAGCTACTCTAAGATATGCCTGCGGCAGTTTCAACCTCTCGCTGACCTAAAATTGGGGGGAGTGGAAAGATGGCTTTGGTCCACCTTCCCCCTTTTTTCTTCAGCTGCACCAAGTGTAAACTCAGTACACCTCAGAATAGAGCCCAACGGCGACAGTATTAAGGCTATCTATTCTACCGCTTAGTGTTTTCAAATCCTGTCACCAAAAGCCAACCATGATACAGTACCGGGAAAGGGTATTTTTGAGTGCTTCTAGATCAAGAATTTGCATCTAACAGGGACTGTCTACCCTGTCCTGATCTGACTTATTGATGCCTGTTACCTCCCTGGAAACACGTTCCCTTTTTAATGTAAGAATGGGAAAGAGTTTGGGTCTAAGTTTGATCAATGTTAAAACAAAACAAAACGTGTCTAGCTGCTGGCTAAGTAGCATAAAGTGCAAGATTGGTGCCAATAAGTTTATATTTTTATAAGGTTCAAAGATACTGGTGTAATTACATCAAATGTTTGAACATTACCTGAACTACCTAGATCTTTTGGGTCTAAAAAGACTGACTTGAAAATATCACCTGAACAGGCTTTCCCAGGATTTTCAGTACTTCCTAGTTCTAATCAGACCAGATATTTAGTGATGGACCCAAACCAAAATCTTTGATCTGAATAATCTCTCCTGATTCTGTTCTCACTTATTCTAGTTTAAATCAGAAGTAATTCCATTGAACAGGAGAGACTTGTGGGATATGGTTTACGTATCTGATGACGGGAAAGAGTGTGCAGAAAAGAGTTTCTTTCCTATATATTTAATTGGAGACTCAGGATACAAACAGAATGTCTCCTGCCATTTTACCTAGGGCCTTTTCTTTCATGATAGTCTGCCCAAAGGGAGTAGAAAATGAGCCAAGCCTCTGCTATTTTGTAAGTTTAACTATGTGACCCATTAAAAATAGAAATGCTTATTTAGGAAGCATAAAGTATGCTATTAGTAACTAGGCTTGGGGGTGGGAGTTGGCTGCTCCCCAAAGTCTTTTTTCTTCATCCTTCTACTTTGTTTTACTCATTTATTTTTTCTCAGCATCTTCTATTCATCTGGTATCAGCCTGGATGTTTCCTTGCCTCCAGCCAGTAGATGGATCTGTGAATAATCCATACAGAATTATCTGTAGATGAGGTGGCAAAGGGGCCACAGAGGAAGCAGTATGGCCACTTCCATAAACTCAGACTGTCAGTTCAGTGCCTAGAAGAGCTGTGCTCAGCTGGAACTCTCAAAGCAACATGGCCCAAAGCCCTGAGAAATCACATTTTCCTATGCAACTTAGTGAAGCTACAATGACAAGCCCAAGTGTGGGGATTATGGCAGCTCTGTTGTATGGTATCCTCCTCTTTGTGCTTCTGAAACTTTAAAAACTGCTCAAAGCTTCTTTCAAGAAGTTTAGCCTCATAATTAAACATCCTCCACCCCCTGCTCTGTTCAATGTTTTGATGAAGAGACATACTGGGGGGACCCATTACAAAAAACTATGTGCACCAATCCCATTAATGAAGAGGGACACCAGAAGTACATTTACAAGGGATGCTGCATGTAGATTCAACATCCTGTAACGCATGGCAATGCAGTAAAACTGTATATGTACAAAAAGTACATTTCTATGGCCATTTATTACCTAATTTGAATTTTAATAGATAAACTCTTACCACAGTGGCAGGCTGGAAAGAAACAATGATTGAAAAAAGCCAAAGATATTATTACCAGATAATTATCGCTCAATTTAAAATGCATTTTCTCTTACTCCTGTATAGTATTTTATTAGCTCATCATAACATGTTGGAAGGTTATGGCTGAAAGCCATGGTAAGAAGCAGATCCCCATTAATAGTGGAGTTTTCCCCCCTCCGGCAGGTGCAATGAGGCATTGGGTTGTAAATGGAAAGGTACCCTGGATGACCATCTCATATCAGCAAAACAAAATTCATTTGCACATCAAGCAAACAAACATCAGAGCTTTGGGAAACTACAGCCGTACAAACACTGGCATTACACGGGGGGGGGGGGGGGAGAGAGAGAGAGATGAAATAGTTTTTTTAAAAATTGTGACTACTGTGGCTTCAGTAAATATCCCCAGCTTCACAAAGCTGATGATATAACATTTAGAAAGCTTTTAAGTGCTTTGTGCAAATGGTGGGCACGTTCCCACTGGAAAAACCTCTCAGCGCTGAGGCAGCAGTGCTAAAGCAATTTGAAAAGCACAAACAAAGATTGAATTTCAAACCTCTTTTTTTTTTTTTTTTGGTGAGTAGTCTCTCTCCCTCTCCCCTTAACTTTTTGGTAGATATTTGCAGCTGCTCAGCAGGTACAATAACATTTCATGTGTCACACTGAACAGCGGATGAGGCAAAGCTGACGGCATCTACTTGATAAAAGGAAAAAGGGGGGGAAATCTTTTCCCTTTTCTGAAAGAAACACAGTGTATAATCACCACCGAAGCTGTGATTAAAAACACCTGTTGAATATAGAATTGATTTTAGCAGGGTATTTGTTCTCTGTGTCTTACAGGCTCACTACATGATAAAAGCATTTCAGGCTTCACTTGAGAGAAGGGGCTAGCTTACCTATATCTTTAATATCTCTGGCTTGGCTCTTTTTTGCTGCCCTTCTAGCAAATGTCTGGCTTGATTGCTTCTCAGATCCTTTGGTAGAAACCTGCAGAAAAGGATATTTTGCAAGTCTTTGTTGCATTGTTAAAACTGAATTGACATACTTTTTTTTTAAAGAGCTCTGAAGAGGAGGTGCCAATAATGCAGTGGTATACATGGTTCAATGCTTCCTTTTAGCTTTCACCCATCCATTGTAGAGGGAAAAATAGATGAAAAGAGACCCTGAAGATGTATCTGCAATGTTTGGGGGGATGCCATTTTCCTTATTGCTCTTAAAGTATGCTGGACCATTCTTGTAGATGGAAAAAAGCCACAGGTTTCATATCATAAGTCTTGATTATTGTATATATTCATCAAAGCCATCCCTTGTCAGTAGTGAACTGAAGAGCATCTACTGTGCACAGAGAGTTGGAGCTGATGGCTTATGGGTTATATTGAAAACTGAATCACATTGGCTGTTTGGCCTTTGTGAAAGAAGTTTGGTCTCACTTCAGTTCCTAATGCACATGATGTTCAAACCACACACACCATGTGCACCACCACCTTGCTATACCTGCCTACAATGAGAAATAGAAGAGCCGGAGACTTTAATCTTATCCTGCAATGAATTCAGACAATGGTGGGTCTCCTGACTCAAGACCTGTCTTCTTAACAGCCTTTCTGGACAGGGCTCAATTTTCTATATCATCCTGGGAATTGTTGAGATTACAGAGGCCCTGTGACTAGTGGCCACCCTAAATAGTGTCTCAGAATGTTCAGAATACTATAGAAATCAGCCCTTGCCACTACTGAAAGTCTTAAAGTTATGGGGGCCTGAGAATTTCTACCTCTTCTTTTGCCCACGAAGCCTGAGTCCACAGGCTAAACACCAGAGGTGACAGGTATGTTACCATCATTAAGAGTGTGTCTTCACTGCACACACAAAAAATGAGTTCTTAAATTGGATTAGCTAACTTGGGTTAAAAAAGCTTGGAAGACACAGCACCTCTACTTGAACTATTGGCTTTATAGGGGAGACTAGGGTTGAACTTGAGCTGCTAACCCAACTTAAAAGCCAACTTGCCATGTTTTCACTGCTGTTTCAACTCAAGGTAAATAACGTGGGTCAGCTAAACTGAGTTAAGAATACACCTTTTTTTTTTTTGCACTGAAGACATATCCTCAGTTCTGATTGGCAGTCTTAATCAAGAGGCCCAGGACTGAATGGCTCTGGAGACTAAGGCCTAGTCTACACACAGGGTTTTTTTTTTTTTTTAAATAAGTATTTTGGTTAGGGGCGTGATTCTTTTACTGCTATAGCTACATTGGAACTCCCGTAGTGTGCACAGAGTTATATGGGTGGAAAGGCCCCTTAAATCTTGTCACAGGATGCTTAGTCCCTTTTAGAGAGAGCAGATCCAAGTTCCTTGTGACCAGCAGCCTGCTCATATCAAGGGGTTAATTGAGCCTGGTGAGAGATACTCGCATGTAGTTAGGTGATACCAGTCCTGGCTGGGGTGGATGGGGAGCGTTGGTTAAAAGGAGTGGGGTTGTATAGGAGGAGGAGTTCTGCAGGCAGGGCCGGTTCCAGGCACCAGCTTTCCAAGCTGGTGCTTGGGGAGGCATGGAGAATGGGGCGGCAGTCCGAGTCCCGCGGCGGCAATTCGGCAGCAGGTCCGCTCTTCCCGCCGCTGAATTGCTGCCGCGGGACTGCCGCCCCATTCTTGCCTGCCGCTGCGGCAATGGGGTGGCAGGTCCGCTGCTCTTCCCTTGCTGCTGCGGACTGGGACTGCCTGCATCGGGGGCGGGGCCTGACGCAGGCAGATGTAGCGGGGCCCCGCCCCCAATGCAGGCAGACATAGCGGGGCCCCGCCCCCGACGCAGGCAGACGTAGGGCCCTGCTACGTCTGCCTGCGTCGGGGGCGGGGCCGCGGCGACTGCTTGGGGTGGCAAAATTGTGAGAGCCACTCCTGTCTGCAGGTGCTTTGGTTGAGAGAGGAAGGTTGCTTGGGAATAGAGGTCCAAGCAGTACCAATTAAAGGGGGGTTTGTGAAGCAGACCTTTCTGGAAAGGGTTGCAGGCACGGGGTGACTGGAACAAATTGCAAGGAAACTATTTCATAGAATCATAGAATCTCAGGGTTGGAAGGGACCTCAGGAGGTCATCTAGTCCAACCCCCTGCTCAAAGCAGGACCTATCCCCAACTAAATCAAACTAAATTTGCTTATGATATACTTGTATTGCTTGTTCCCCTTCCCATACAGGAATAAACTCTATTTATATAGGTGTGTCTGTAGTACAGGGTCTGTAGTACAGGGTCGTACCGTTTTATCAATGCCGGAATAGTTAAGATGGTACAAATTTCTAGCACAGATAATGAGGTGGTCTCATTGCTACAAGCAGCCTCTCCAGAGCTAGGTTAAGAATGATGAGTCAGTGCTAGGAAGCTTGAACTGCTGTTTCCTATGCTACATCTGTTCAAGGGGATAAACATACGCCTTTGATATCCAGAGCTGTCAATCTGCATCCTTTGGCAAGCAGGAAATTCCCTTCATTTGATTTTGAATTAACTTTTTATTTCCTTTACATTTGAAACCACATGCAAGAGAAATGTTATTGGCATTTTATATCTATATCTATATCTATACACACACGCACGCGCGCGTGCACACACACACACACTACCTCTTAATGAATTCATATCCGATTCATTCAGTTTAAAAACAAGTAGTAGAAGCTTTTATAGCTGCACCTACTCCAGGGCTTTTGATGGCATACAAATGTCACCAAAAAATCACATGCAAGCAACATTGCTATATCGAAAAAAGTTTCTAGTATAGACCCAGCCTAAGCACTCCTGGTTGAAAATTTGCTGTTGAAACTTTTTTTCCATGGAAAATTGTGGGTTTTTTGTTTGTTTTTTTGACAAAACACACACGTTTTAACACAAAATGTCTGTTAAAAAACATATTTTTTCTATTAGGAACCCCCCTCCCCCAATATTGAAACATTTTAGGCTCAACTGAACATTTCAGTTTTCAACACATCCCCCCGCCCCCACCCAAAAATAATCCAATTTTTGGCCAAAAAATTATTATTTTTCTCAGGGGAAGAAAAATAATTCCTACTAGCTCAAGAAATAAATCCAAAGAAGCTAGCCTTAAGTAAGTCCTTTCTTTGGTCTTATTTGTTAAAATGACATTTTGCTTTTGCCTCTTTCAAAGGGGCAAGCTTTTCTTTATGAATCTGCAGTTGCTGAATTTGTTAAAAGGAAACAAATATGTAAAATACCAAAGAAATAAGCAGTTCCTGCACTGGTATCTGCTAGTGTGGACTCCTTGCGTCTATGCAGATTCCTGCTGAAGTCAGTGGAAACCTATATAATGCCAAGATCTGTCCCAGTGGATCCCAGCATAAGGTCAGGACCTAACCGTATATCCACTGTGTCCTTTGCTCTTCTCTGTTAACTTATCTGGCAAAAGTATTTGAATGTTTGGTCTCTGTTACATTTAGCGGTTTGAAATTTGTGCTGCTTTGTACTTTTTCATGTGGTGTAATGGTAAAACATGAATGACTTTTATATCTTCTGATGGCAGAAACTACACAGCCCCTTATTTCATGAGTTTAAAAGCCTCTGTATTAGGAGTCCTTAAGTTTCCTTGCATTGGCAAGATTCTTTGTGGCAAGTCTGTGAACAACGTGAATTCAGAGGCATTTTTCAAAGCCATACTTACTCCACAGAAGTTATGTCTAAAAGCAAAATATTTGCTGCCAGATGCACAGGAACTGTGCTCAAACTGTGAAGCTTTGAGTTTTATTCGGATTTAGTGTCAGTCAGTTTAAGCAAAGATTTACCAAATATTTGCAAACTTTTTCTATTGGTTTAGTTTGAAAAGTCTGAAAATGTGTTGCCTTGTTTCACCTGTTTCTCTGTTAAAACAAACAAATACATGACCCAGAAAATTTAAAAGAATGGGGAAACAATGAACAGTCTGCTCAGGAACAGAGAATTGGCCATAGCTGTTTTAATAAATTGATGATGAAATTATCTGTGAATGTTGTTTTCATTATTTGACCAGTTTTATAAATGGCTTGATAATATTCATCATATAAAGTCTTTGTAGTCCCCCCAAATCAATTGCTGAATAAATTACTTGTGAATATATTTTTTTCATCATCCAACCAGATCTATGCAGCACAGGGATGTTCCGATCCAGCTGTTGCCATATGGACCATTTTATGACTGATGGATCAAGATCAGAATGTTCCCAGGTTTTGGTTGAGACTTATCTTTACTAATATATAGCTAGGCTTGGCAGAAGAACATAAGAACGGCCATACTGGGTCAGACCAAAGGTCCATTAAGCCCAGTATCCTGCCCTCTGACAGTGGCCAATAGCAGGTGCCCCAAAGGGAATGAACAGACAGGTTATCATCAAGTGATCCATGCCCTGTCACTCAATCCCAGCTTCTGGCAAACACAGGCTAGGGACACCATTCCTGCCCATCCTGGCTAATATGATGGACCTATCTTCCATTGATGGACCTATCTAGCTCCCTTTTGAACCCCGTTGTAGTATGGGCCTTCAGAACACCCTCTGGCAATGAGTTCCAGAGGTTGACAGTGCATTGCATGAAAAAATACTTTCTTGAGTTTGTTTTAAACCTGCTACCTATTAATTCATTTGGTGGCCCCTTGTTCTTGTATTATGAAAAGGAGTAAATAAAACTTCCTTATTTACTTCCTCTATACCACTCATGATTATAGACCTCTATCCTTAGTCACCTCTTTTCCAAGCTGAAAAGTCCCAGTCTTATTAACCTCTCCTCATACGGAAGTCATTCTATATCCCTAATCATTTTTGTTGTCCTTTTCTGAACCTTTTCCAACACCAATATATCTTTTTTGAGATGGGGCAACCACATCTGCATGCAGTATTCCAGGTGTGGGCGTACCATGGATTTATATAGAGGCAATATGATATTTTCTATCTTATTATCTATCCCTTTCTTGATAATTCCCAACATTCTGTTCGCTTTTTTGACTGCCGCTGCACATTGAGTGGATGATTTCAGAGAACTATCCACAATGACTCCAAGATCTCCTTCTTGAGTGGTAACAGCTAATTAGGCCCCATCATTGTATATGTATAGTTAGGATTATGTTTTCCAATGTGCATTACTTTGCATTTATCAACATTAAATTTCATCTACCATTTTGTTTCCCAGTCACCCAGTTCTGTGAGATCCTTTTGTAGCTCTTCTCAGTCTGCCTGGGACTTAACTATCTTGAGTAGTTTTGTATCATCTGCAAATTTTGCCACCTCACCGTTTACACCTTTTCCCAGATCGTTTATGAATATGTTAAATAGGACTGGGCCCAGTACAGATCCCTGGGGGACACCACTATTTACCTCTCTCCATTCTGAAAACTGAGCATTTATTCTTACCCTTTTTTCCTGTCTTTTAACCAGTTACCAATCCATGAGAGGACCTTCCCTCTTATCCCAGGACTGCTTATTTTGCTTAAGAGCCTTTGGAGGGACCTTGTCAAAAGCTTTCTGAACATGTATATACACACTATCCACTGGATCTCCTTTGTCCGCATGCTTGTTGATCCTCTCAAAGAATTCTAGTAGATTGGTGAGGCATGATTTCCCTGCACAAAAACCATGTTGACTATTTCCCAACAATTTATGTTCATCTATGTGTCTGACAATTTTGTTCTTTACGATAGTTTCAACCAATTTGCCCGGTACTGAAGTGAGGCCTACTGGCCTGTAGTTGCCAGGGTCACCTCTGGAGCCATTTTTAAAAATTGGCGTCAGAAGCTGATTTAAATGATAGGTTACAGATGACAGTTAGTAGTCCTGCAATTTCACATTTGAGTACCTTCAGAACTCTTGGGTGAATACCATCAGGAACTAGAGACTTATTACTGTTTAGTTTATCAGTTTGTTTCAAAACCTCCTCTAATGACACCTCAATTTGGGACAGTTCCTCAGATATGTCACCCAGAAAGAATGGCTCAGGTTTGGGAATCTCCCGCACATCCTCAACATGAAGACCGATGCAAAGAATTCATGTAGTTTCTCCGCAATGGCCTTATCATCTTTGAGTGCTCGTTTAGCATCTCGATCGTCCAGTGGCCCCACTGGTTGGTTAGCAGGCTTTCTGATTCTGATGTATTTAAAAATGTTTTTGCTATTACTTTTGGAGTCTTTGGCTAGCTGTTCTTCAAATTCTTTTTTGGTCTTTCTAATTATATTTTTACACTTCATTTGCCAGAGTTTATGCTCTTTTCTATTTTCCTCATTAGAATTTATCTTCCACTTTTTAAAGGATGCCTTTTTGCCTCTCACTGCTTCTTTCACTTTGTTGGGGTACACATTTAAGTTGAGCCTCTATTATGGTGTCATTAAAAAGTTTCCATGCAACTTGCAGGAAAGTTTCCACTCAGCTAGCATTTCACTTTGGCGCACAGTACCTTTTAATTTCTGTTTGTTTAACTTCCTCATTTTTGTGTAGTCCCTCTTTCTGAAATTAAATGCTACAGTGTTGGGCTGCTGTGGTGTTTTCCCCACCACAGGGATGTTAAACGTAATTATATTATGGTCACTATTACCAAGCAGTCCAGCTATATTCACCTCTTGGACCAGATCCTGTGCTCCACTTAGGACTAAATCAAGAATTGCCTCCCCTCTTGTGGGTTCCAGGACTAGCTGTGCCAAGAAGCAGTCATTTAAGGTGTCAAGAAACTTTATCTTTGCATCCCGGGGGGGTGAGGGTCACACTCACACTTGCATACTCACACT
Source organism: Chelydra serpentina (assembly GCA_037349315.1). Taxonomy (NCBI): domain Eukaryota; kingdom Metazoa; phylum Chordata; order Testudines; family Chelydridae; genus Chelydra; species Chelydra serpentina. The sequence continues at coordinate 190,840,714 of JBAIAC010000004.1, read as the reverse complement.
TCCAGGACAGGCACAGCACTGGAGATGTCAGGATTATGCAAGGTAAGTGTCCCACAGCACAGCGATGGATGGTGAGATGAAGGTAAGTCTTCCTGAGGCATGATGGAATGCAACATGGTGAACCACTGGCCAGGCAATCCGGGTGAAGGGCCTCCAGGGGAGGTACAAGCTTGTGAGTTCACTCCTGAGCACATGGCCCCTTCCCCTTTTAAGGACCTGCTCCTCATGGCCTGTGACTAGAGATGACTTGGCCGCATCTGGTTGGTCACACTCCACCTTGGGCAGTGTTCATGCATTGGGTGTGTGATCGCTGCCTAATTAGAGTTCCAGCCACCTTGTCTACCAGGGAGCTCTTCTGATCTTCCAGCTGTTCAAGCAGCCCATTCATCCCACAAGCATTCCAGGAGGGAGGGGGAGGGGGAAAGCCACTTGACAGATATTCAAAGAGGGAGAGGAGACAAAAAGTGGGGTGGGGTGTAACAGACCATAGCATACAGATCATTGCTGCTCCTCTTGTACCTGATCCTGTGCTCCACTTGGACTAAATCAAGAATTGCCTCTCCTCTTGTGGGTTCCAGGACCAGCTGCTCCAAGAAGAAGTCATTTAAGGCATCAAGACTCTTTATCTCAGCATCCCTTCCTGAGGTGATATATACCGAGTCTATATAGGGATAGCTGAAATCCCTCATTATTGTTATTGAGTTTTTTATTTTAATAGCCTCTTTAATCTCCCTGAGCATTTCAGAGTCACTAACATCATCCTGGTCAGGTGGTCTAATATAGCCCTGTTGCTATATTCTTATTTTTCAAGCATGGAATTACTATCCATAGAGATTCTATAGTACAATTTAGTTCACTTAAGATTTTTACTTCTTTTGATTCTACGCTTTCTTTCACATATAGTGCCACTCCCCCACCAGCACAACCTGTTCTGTCCTTCCAATATATTTTGTACCCTGGTATTACTGTGTCCCATTGATTATACTCATTCCACTAGGTTTCTGTGATGCCTATTATATCAATATCCTCATTTAATACTAGGCACTCTAGTTCACCCATCTTATTATTTAGACTTCTAGCATTGGTATATAAGCATTTTAAAAACTTGTCATTTTTTGGCTGTCCAGTATTGCATGGCGTAATGGAATGGGACTTTTTTTCATTGGACTATTTCTCATCAGATCCTCCTTGTATTTTATCCGTCCTCTCCTCCTTATTAGGACATAGAAAATATCCATTTATAGATCCTCCCCTAAGCGATGTCTGAAGGTCAGCAAGTTAAAGAAGTATGGGCTGGATGAATGGACGGTAAGGTGGATAGAAAACTGGCTGGATGGTCGTGCTCAATGGGTAGTGATCAATGGCTCCATGTCTAGTTGGCAGCCGGTATCAAGTGGAGTGCCCAAGGGTCAGTGCTGGGGCCGGTTTTGTTCAATATCTTCAACGACCTGGAGGATGGTGTGGACTGCACCCTTAGCAAGTTTGCAGATGACACTAAACTGGGAGGAGTGGTTGATACGCTGGAGGGTAGGGACAGGATACAGAGGGACCTAGACAAATTAGAGGATTGGGCCAAAAGAAATCTGATGAGGTTCAACAAGGACAAGTGCAGAGTCCTGCACTTAGGACGGAAGAATCCCATGCACTGCTACAGACTAGGGACCGAATGGCTGGGCAGCAGTTCTGCAGAAAAGGACCTAGGGGTTACAGTGGATGAAAAGCTGAATATGAGTCAACAGTGTGCCCTTGTTGCCAAGAAGGCTAACGGCATTTTGGGCTGTATAAGTAGGGGCATTTCCAGCAGATCGAGGGACGTGATTATTCCCCTCTATTCGGCACTGGTGAGGCCTCATTTGGAGTACTGTGTCCAGTTTTGGGCCCCACACTACAAAAAGGATGTGGATAAATTGGAAAGAGTCCAACGGAGGGCAACAAAAATGATTAGGGGGCTGGAGCACATGACTTATGAGGAGAGGCTGAGGGAACTGGGATTGTTTAGCCTGCAGAAGAGAAGAGTGAGGGGGGATTTGATAGCTGCTTTCAACTACCTAAAAGGGGGTTCCAAAGAGGATGGATCTAGACTGTTCTCAGTGGTAGAAGATGACAGAACAAGGAGTAATGGTCTCAAGTTGCAGAGGGGGAGGTTTAGGTTGGATATTAGGAAAAACTTTTTCACTAGTAGGGTGGTGAAGCACTGGAATGGGTTACCTAGGGAGGTGGTGGAATCTCCTTCCTTAGAGGTTTTTAAGGTCAGGCTTGACAAAGCCCTGGCTGGGATGATCTAGTTGGGGTTGGTCCTGCTTTGAGCAGGGGGTTGGACTAGATAACCTCCTGAGGTCCCTTCCAACCCTGAGATTCTATGATTCTATGCTACTCCGCACCTGTCGGCTTTCCCCCAGCCCTTAGTTTAAAAACTGCTCTACGACCTTTTTAATTTTAAGTGTCAGCAATCTGGTTCCATTTTGGTTTAGGTGGAGCCCATCCTTCCTATATAGGCTCCCCCTTTACCAAAAGATTCCTCAGTTCCTAATAAATCTAAACCCCTCCTCCCTACACCATCGTCTCATCCATGCATTGAGACCCTGCAGTTCTGCTTGTCTAACTGGCCCTGTGCGTGGAACTGGAAGCATTTCAGAGAATGCTACCATGGAGATCCTGGACTTCAATCTCTTACCTAGGAGCCTAAATTTGGCCTCCAGGACCTTTCTCCTATCCTTCCCCATGTTGTTGGTACCTACATGTACCACGACCACCGGCTCCTCCCCAGCACTATACATAAGCCTATCTAAAATGTCTCAAGAGATCCACAACAGGCAGGCAAGTCACCATGCGGTTCTCCTGATCATTGCAAACCCAGCTATCTATGTTTCTAATGATCGAATTGCCCATTACTAATAGATTTTTATTTTTATAATTTTGACAGATGTTTATTTTTAAGCATTTTTTTAATTTAAATTTTCACAACTGTGCAAAATTATGGGTTTTAAGCAATTTGTTTTAGAATTTTATCAATGTAAAATTTCACAGCTGTGGGAAGTGACTTGGGAGAGGTTAGACAATAATTTAACGACAACTGATGTGGAGATTGAAAAAGTTAAAGCTTCATAAAACATTCTCGGGCAAAGTATACAAAGTAAATAGTCATAAATCAAACTCTAGTAAGTTCTCAAAGCTGCATTTTTCTTACTTGAAATTTACAGGTGGGTAAAGTATTATCGACAGAAATATTTTTTCGTCAGTATGGTGAATGTTTATCAGCATTTACTGACAAAAATTGAATCCTTCCAAGGCTATTTGTAAAAGTCAAACTCTTTCCCCCCACTTGCTTCTCTCCTTCACTTCCCCACCTCCCTGCAAACACTGAATTCGGGCGTACTTATTACCACAAATGCACAGAGACTCTTGGACTCTAGAGCCACACATAATTCTGTGGGGTCCTGAATGTAGCTCTTCACAGGGTTTCTCTATGTTTATAGTTGCTCTGCCTGATATATTCACCAGCCAGATGGTGAATGGCTGGAATTGTAGTAGAACTTATCAGAAAGCAGTTCTGGGAGTGAATCAGAGACCGAGCAGTGTCAGAAATCTATTGGGATGTGCTGGTATGAAAAGCCGTGCTCCCAAATCGCATCCTGACCAGTGATGTTCAGTGGTTGCTGCCCTCTACCTCTTAGTTCCTCCCTCCTTCACTGTTTCCTTGCGGCAGCCGGCAGGAAACTTCAGATGCCTCAGTATGGGTGGGACACCAATGCTAGTTGCTTCTTCTGGGCCTGCTCACCCAGTTGGTGGGCCTCTCTATATTGATGTCTTCATTCTGGTGCACAAGGCAACAGAAAAAAATAGTGTTATTAACAGATAGGTCATTAGAGCAAAAAGAACAGGCTGGGGAGGGAGCCTCAGAGAGCTGTGGAACTGTTGAGGAAATTCCCCTGGCTCCAGCAGTAGGGGGAGGAGGATTGCTGCTCATCATCACCTCTGGCTTCAGCAAGAGAAGTGACTGATGGATGGGGTTGGAAGCAAAAGCCTCTCAACAACTGCTCCTTAGACCCAGTGAAAGTACAGGGGAGTAGAAAGAAATCCCTTCTCCATTTTCCTGCCACTGATAAGGGATATAAACTTCATGGCACAAACCAACCTGTATTTAATGGTGGTTAGGAAGAATCTTCCCCTATGGGCAGGTTATTCCATAAATGTCCTTTTGGGGGTTTCTTGCACTGGTGCTAGCCATTGTCTGGACAAGATGGACCACTACTGGAATTCAGTATGGCAATTCCTGCGTTCCTAATGGTCACAGGAATTATTTGGTGAGTAATTCTGAATATTGTATATGTTGTCTGTGGACAATCAGCAATGGGAAGAGAAGTGATATTCCATTAATAAACTATGTATTATGAATTATTTGTCCAGTTCTACTTTCTAAGCCTGAGCTAAATATAACCAATGAAGATTATTCTCAGCTACCTTGGTTCTGGAGTTTGATTGTAAGGTGACTATTACTTCTAATAATTTGCCCAATTCAATTCCTATGACAATGCTCAAATTTGATTTTTCTTTCATTTATGACTTTGGATAGACTTGAGTTAGAATTCAGCTTCCACGTCCCCGTCCCCCCCCCCCCAGCTAAATGTTAAATTTTAATCATGAACTATAAAGGGGAAAAATATCAATGTCTTTTTAGAAAATCCTGTTCTAAAGGGATACAAATTCAAAAATCTCAACAATGAGAACTCCCAACATCTTTTAAAACAGCACACTTGAAAACAATATTTGGTTTCTGAGTGCAATAATACGAAAACTTATAGTGGGGAACTGATGAAAGTACTTTCAAAGAAATGTCACTTAACAAAAGAAATACATTAACCATAGCCTTTGCGAAACATGCATTATAACATTTGACAAAATGGGCTTTGAGGCATAATACATTATACTCTGTCAGTGGTCAGGAGTCTGAATAAACTGTAAAGGATTAGGAAGCCCTGGTGAATGAATATATAAAACAAGTTTTTAACCTTTCAATATTCCAATATGTGATATTCAGAAATTACTCCCTTATAACTAATAAAAAAAATCCCTATTGAAATATTTTAGAATTGCACTGGGGAGGATATGTATTGCTAACTAGATATTTGCATCATCTACACCTATATATAAATATCTTCTCCAGCCCATATAAATAATTTCTGTCTTAAAAGGCTGTGGGTATTGTACCAAAAACCTGAGTGATGGCTGTATTTCTGGGTAATATGGCAGCATACTATTTATATCTTCAAAACAGCGATTTTTATTTTGTAAAGCAAGCATTTTATGTGATGTACTTAGGATACTGTATATTCCATCACAATATGCCAGCAGTCCATATCCTGTTCAAGATCAAAAGGAGGAGGTCTTCTTGGGCTGTTAATTCAGACCCAGTTCATCTCTCCTTAGGAAGCCTATATCTTTATCTAAGTGGAATATAGTGACCTTAAAAACCCACAGGAGGAAAGCTCAGATGGTTTGTTCATGTCATCAGAATTCCAAGATAAATGTCATAAGAGCTCAGACATCATGCATTATATATCTACAGGCAGTGCAGTTTTTCTCCCACTCTGCTTCAGGACTGAAGCTTCTTTAGATGACAGTTATGGAAAACCTGAAGTGCCTGGATTGGGCAAAAATAGAAAGTTCTGAATGCTGTTAATAAAAGTTTAATGTGTAAGTTACGTCAGCATAGAAATAACTAGTGATGGGTGAAACCCATAGCTGCAGCAGTTCATAAAGTTCTATATCTGAACTTTTTAAAGATCTCTTTCCCTGTCTGCATATGGACTTCCCATTATTTTCCCATGCCTCCCTCAACACAGTCATATTTTTCTATCTGACCCAGTCTTTCCATTCTCCTGACTCACAAATGAATCTGCTCATCCTCAGCTAGGGTTGCCAACTCTCCAGGCTTGTCCCGGAGTCTCCAGGAATTAAAGATTAATCTTTAATTAAACACTATGTCATGTGATGAAACCTCCAGGATACGTCCAACCAAAATTGGCAACCCTATCCTCAGCAGGTTCCCTGTGCCCTGAACCCCAACTTTCAATGATTAATGCACCCTGTCTCTGATGCTAACCTGTTTGGGGGGAGGAATGTGTCTGAGTCTGCCATTTTTACTGCTGGGTTTTTGGCCACATGGTGTATACAAATCTCATGCACTCTTGAGTTTCTCATAATACATCGCCATATCTCTGACCTGACTACAGAGAAGCTCACAAGATCTGAAGATCTCAACCCAACACAACAGACATTGGTTGACCAGGTGGGGCCCGAAGACGGGTTTCAGCAAAGCAAGTAGAGGGAGGCTGGAGACGGGTGCTTTTCTGAACTGAAATTACCCTTTTATCCCCCTGCCCCCCTCCTCCCCCCCCAAAAAAAGTTTGGGTTGGGTTTTATATTTTTTATTAAAAAATCCCTCTGTACAGCAGGTGTAATTAAAACTTCAGCATTTTCAACTCAACAATGATTATGGAATCACAAGTGTCTCCCACATGTAGGAAGATCCCACTGTTATTGCTACAGATCCCTGGGGTGGCCAACATTGAATTCTAAAACAAAGACACTGTTCAGCTGTAGGGTTGCTGTTTAGTTTACAACATGTAACTGTGGTGTCCTTTTGTTTTTCCTCAGGGGCTGTGTAGGTCTTGTTTCTTCTGCTGTCACGGTTTTTTTTAAATTGCTTCAGTTGACCAGCAGGAGGCCAGAGGGCACTTTCTGGTGGTCTCTGCTGTTGTTTCTGTCACAATGGTGAAACATGGCAATCTTCAGTTAGTGACGCTTCCTGCTAGATGTAGATCAGTCCTAGGTTCTTAGGCTTTTTGAAGTGAACAAAACTGAACCAAGCAAGAATCTCTCTGCATTCTCTCTGCAAGCTCCTTCAAATCTTGGGGGGAGGAGGGGAGGGAGTGGTGCGTGCTCTTTACTCTGATCTAATTATGGAGATGTCACCAGGATGGTGGAAGATCTGCAAAGCAACAGGTGGACAGAACCAAGCTTTGGATTGGTTAGAGAAGTGAGGGTTGAAATGTCAATGAGAGGAGAATGATTACTAATAAATAACCCAGAGGCATATCCTAAACAAGCAGCACAGGTGAAAATAGAGTGGGATGGGGCACTAGAGTAAAGAACCCAAGCAGCCATAATGTTAAAATGAGCTTATTTTCATTTTTTCTCCTTAAGATACAGCCTTCATATTGCTGTTTGATGTAACCAAATGTTGTTGTTGCTGCGAGGGAGGGGATTGTGTCTAGATGATGATCTCAGGCTTGCAAGTAAAAGCTGATATACTTTATTTTTAAGCTTAACAGGAAGCAACCTCATATTTCTTCGAGGTGTGATTGAAGAGCAATGGAGAGAGCTACCATTTGCTAAAAGACCATTGAATTAGTTGTGGTGACAGCAGCAAATCACCTTTCAAGCTAGAGGCAATTTCTTTTCACATTGGACCTGGTTTTGATCTTGCTTGCACTGATATAAATCAGGAGAAACCCCACAGAAATCAATCTGTTTACACCAATATAAAACCAGAGCAAGTGAATTCAGAGCCAGGTTTGTTGTCTTTGGGGAGGTACACCTGCAGGGCTGGGAGGAATTATTATAATTTAATATGATCAGCCCAGATAAATACTGCTACAATAGAATATTGCATATTCATGATCATTGATGGTTGATTTAGTGTTAATCAGCTTATTGTCAGCATGGCTCTTGAAGCTCTTCCACCTGCTCTGCTAATATAGCATAAGGAAAATGGCATTTATTCTTTCATTCTTTTGAAATTTGTTGGGCACAGGAAAATATTCCTCTAAAGAGGAGTTGAGGTTTGACTCCGTCCATGTGCTGGCATCACACCCAGCCCAGAAGTGAATTTAGTGCTATTAAAACATGATGAGTAGTTTAACGCTGGGGAGTGGAGTAGTTTGTTTTTTCCACAGAATAGGCAGCGGCAGTACAAGTGCCTCTCTACTCGGTGCAACCTACCTCCATGTTCATTCAAATCCCAGTCCCCAAAACCTTGCCCTCTCCACCAGAACTACAAAACTGGCCATATGTGATGGCAGATTTTATGATGTGCCCACCAGCAATTGGATGCTGACATCTAACTCATTTCAACAAAGGCCACTGAACAGCTGTCGCATGGTAATGATTTTTCATCTCTAATGACTTAGGCCAGATATGAACTGGTAATCTAGAAATAAAGGACACAATATCCAATTATCAGTCCCCTATGCTATTCAGGTGATGTCCCTCCTTCCCTCACTGTCTCTTAAGGCACTCTCAGGGTCAGCTGCTATCGGAAGGAAGGAGGTTGGTAGTGGGAGAGGAAAAAAAAGAGCATACATAGTATATGAGAGAGAGAGAAAGAGAAGGCAGAGAATCTCTTTGTAAATCAGGATGCGAGAAATACATTAGAGGAAAATATAGTGACTAAATAAAGCTGCAATGCATTCATGATGTATCATGCCAAGGGCCAATACCTAATTAAAGTCAAACCTTCTCATGGCTGGAAAAGGGTTGAATCCACAGCTGCTGAAAAGTGCAAAAGAATTAGAGTACTATTTGTGTATATACAACTAGGGAAATAAGTAGACAAGGAAAGGACTGTTTAGAAGGGCACCTGGCTTCTTATAAGGCCTTGAGGTATTACTTGATTTCCAAAGTGTGCTTCGAGTTACACTGAGAGACTTTTTTGCATGCAGTTGATCCAGGACTGGGAGATTGCAAATGTCTTTGCATCCACACTCCTTTGTGATCCCTGATCTGTAGTGTGTGAATGTGAGCTGCATGGCCTCTGGCTCTGAAAAGGCAGCAAGGTACCTGCTGATGATCTGGACCTAAGTGTTTGTGTGACGAAAAAGTTGGCTTGTTCCCAGTTTTTTTTAACCCACCGATATTAAATGTTACATTCTGTAATCTGTGCTAGTTTGATCACTCACTAAGGATTCTTGGGTAAGAAGGAAAATGATAGAGCTGGACAATGCAAGTATTTTGAAGCTTGGACTTTCAAGTAGGGTTTCTTTGAACAGGAAAGGAGAGTGTGTGTGTATTTGGGGATAGTTAGGTGCAACCTGAGTGAAATGCAAAAAAATGAATCAAAAAGCATAAATAGTGAAAAGTCAGTAAGCATTTTGAAGAACTGCCCAGGAATTGAAGGTGTTACTGGTTGGGAAAACTAAACTTTGGTGAGTGACATTTGAGGTTACAAATGTGAAGGCTGAATGATTTATGTATTGCTCAAGGTAAGAGTTTCAAGTGTTACTATCTCTTTGTATTTCTCAAAGGGGCAGGAAACCTTATTCCTGAAACTAGTGTGTGAGAGTGATTTGGGATAAAAGCAAACAAAAAGACTAAAAGTAATTCATGCACATTTATATCCCCGATAGTGGAATGAGCTGTCCACCTATAAGGACATTATCCCACAGAATTCCTCAGATAGTCCATGGGCCATATCCTAAGGTCTTTACTAAGGTTTTTATTTCTTCAGGCAAAACTCCCCTTGTAGTCAGTGAAACCCATAGGAATTTTGCCTGAGAAAATATTAAGAACCTTAGGAATTGGTCCCACGTCTTTTGACACCACAGCCTCTGAAATGATAGCAAGGTCCACACATGTAAAAAGTCTTAATCTCCTAAAAAAGGGGTCTTCCTAAAAACTGCTGCTGCATTTCTACTGAGTGATTATCCAACCCAAACCTTAAGTATGAACCTTTTGGCATTCCCCTCAATGCCTATTTTATACTGTTGACGTGATTTGAGAAAGTAATAGATTAACTTGCGGGCACAAGTGCAATGTGCCTGGGTGCTCTACTAACATGTGTGGGCTATTTTTTTAATCACTGGTTTTCACTTCAAGTATGTTTTTCCTCCTATGTGTGCAATAAAGAAGTTTAGTACGTAGAGCTGCACATTAAAATCTAACAGATTTTTTCATGGCAGTACCTTAAACAGCTCAGCCCAACCCCTCTTCCCTTAATTGAGAGGAGTCACGGCTCTTGCCCGTGGGCCAGCGGTCCCAAAGCACAACACCAGCCTTTATAACAGAGGGGAGGGATAGCTCAGTGGTTTGAGCATTGGCCTGCTAAACCCAGGGTTGTGAGTTCAATCCTTGAGGGGGCCATTTAGGGGTCTGGGGCAAAAAAAATCTGTCAGGGGACAGTACTTGGTCCTGCTAGTGAAGGCAGGGGACTGGACTCGATGACCTTTCAAGGTCCTTCCAGTTCTAGGAGATTGGCATATCTCTATTTATTATAACAGTATACTCCCTATGAATAACTGACAGGTCTGGCTTTATGAAAAATACCTATATTCAAAAAACAATTTTAAAAAGGACAGAATAACTCATTCATGGCAATCTGCCAGCCAGGAAAGCAAGAAGACAGGCACACAACTTAAAGTCCTATTCATTAACAACTAACTCAAAAACATGTCATCCCTCTGGGCCCACAAACACACACACTTTTTGGATGAGAATATACCGCTGAGGTCTGTATAGTGTATCCCTTTCTTTCCCAAAAGAGAACTGAATATACTTAAGGTTCTTGTCTTTATGAATTACTAGCGTTATGGGTAGAACTGGTCAAATGATGCAAAGCTCTGTTTACAAACTGCATCTAAATTCTTAACAGCTGTTAGCTTCTGCAGCTGGGTTGGTTAGCTGTGCTGCTTGGTATGGCATTGCTTCTGTTCCTTGACTGGCAGGATAAGTACACAAGCACTTCCAGAACAAATTCTCATTTGTTTGAATTTAAAAATCCTTTTTGCAAATATTCACACAGGCAGCTTTAGACTTTGCTTTCCAAAGAGCTACTGGCTATTGTGACTGCACTGGTTAGTTGTGATTAGTTACATGGTATTGCTTCTGTTCCTTGACTGGGGGTATTTGAAAGATGCCCCAGGTTAGAGCGTCTGTGAAGAATGACCCTGAAACCTCGGTGTCCAAAAGCATGAATGTGTACTGCTTCAGCTAGAGAAACCTGTGCATAAACTAGTAGACTCATCACCCTCTAAATGTGATCTGGCCACCATAGGGAGATCGAGCCACATTGTGTTAGCTTGGTTCACAAGTGCACAAGCATTTCGGCTTAAACGCTCCCACATACGAAGCCCCTTAAAATTCAAGTTTTGCAAATATGCATGCATGCAACTTGTATCTGTGCTTTCCATGAACATTTAAGCCAGTCCAATTCAACCACCTGAATGTAAATGGAGAGTAGAGCCGGCTGAATTTTTTTCACCAAAAAATGTGAGTAGGTCAACCTGCAAATTCATGTTGAGTTCACCAAACTGTTTCAACTGAACCCTCCCTCCCCCAATCAAAATGTTTTGGAAATGTTGATTTTTTTTTATTTGAATCTGTATTGAAATGTTTTGACTTTTCAATTTGGCAGACATTTCTGCTTCAGTTTGACCTGAAATGAAACTCTTATCATTTTTTTTTAATTGCAAGCCAACCAAAAAAATGTATTATTTGGCCAAGTCTAATGGCAAATTTTTCAAACGTGATTATGGATTTTGAAAGCTGGAGGGTTTGGGTGATCAAAGTTAAACATCTTGAGCATGATTTTCATACATGTTGCCTCTTTCTTATTGCCTTCAGTTGGAGTTGTGTGTGCTCAGTTTATCTGAAAATCAGGTCCACGGTTTCAGTCTGGGTACTCAAACACTGAGACACTGCAAATCAAGTAACTGTTTTTGAAAATGTTGACTTAAAGGGGCACAAGCATAGCCAAAGTAAATTAATTTTTAAAATTCCATTGATTATTCACACAGAATGTTTCTCAGCTTCAGGTATAATCTAAATTAAGAGCCAGAAGCTTTCAGGGATTTTTCACTATCTATGATTTTATAACTCCAATTCCTTGCATGACTACTCCATGTTACAAGTTGTGGCTAAAATAGTTATTTTCTTAATAATTTCTGCTGGAGGCCTTGTGGCCCTGTTATGCCCTGCGCCAGAAAAGGGCAATGAAGAGGGTTCTCCAAGCTGCCTAGAGTGGCTGTGTGGGACACAACCAATCAGAAAGGGGCTGCAGGGAGCGGCCAATCAGGGCCAAGCAGGCTAGTATAAGAAGAGCTGGAGGGACAGAGTGAGTTTAGTTCCTTGCTAGAGCCAGAGGAGTGTGGATGGCTGAGGGAGCTGCAAGATTCGGACAGGGCAGTGCTGACAGAAGCTGGGGAGAGCGAGAAGGTACTCTGGGCTGGTTGTTGGGACTCCATAAGGACAAGGCCCTGAGGTAAGGGTGAAGATGGTATGGGGCTGCAGGGAATTAGAACAGTGGCGTGGCTTAGATAAAGGGACGCAGCATATGGCTACTATCTACAGGGTCTCTGGGCTGGGACCTGGCCTTGTGGCTGTGGTCCTCACAATCTCAGTTAGCCACTGGGGGAAGTGACCTGGACTTTGAGGCACTGCAGAGGATGATTTAGTGGCCCAGCAGGAGAGCTAGGGCCTGAAATGCCCAGAGTGGGAGAGGACCCTGCTTCTGGGGGAAGCGCTGGACTACAGCTTGATACCAAGGTTGAGATGATTGGGATTAGGTCCTTACTTTCTCCCCTTATCAAGGAGGGCTACAGGAAGACAAGGTGAATGCCTTTACACACCCAACTAGAAGGGGACACTCATAAGATTAATGCACTCCAATTTGTTTCTTTATATCTGTTTTTTAAATTCCAATTACAAAAATGGACAGTGATAAAGTGTAAACAACAATTAATTTATCTTCAGTGGCTTGTACAACTTTATGGCAACAAATGAAGGGTTTTTTAAAAGTATAATTTCACAACTGTGTGGAAGCTTTAATCCATGGGAAAGAGTAAATAAATACTGAATGAGTCAGAGCTTGTGATACAGAATATTAAACTTGCTTCTGCTTATGTTTAATAAATAAAAGGAGGCTTTTAAAAAAGCCAGTGTATTTATGCAGATGTTGATGCAAGGCCTTTCATATGTCAGTGGAATCATGGTAGTGGCCACAGTGAGAGTAAAATAAAGACCATGGAAGGAGTGTCTGCAGTCCTTTGAAGCATGGTTCACTTAAATTAGCAGTGCAATCCACATATTAGTGCAGACTAATGTGTCATATTATTGTACTAGACTGATGCTTGTTTGTGTGAGATTTACTTATGAGTTATTCTTGCTCACATATGTCATCCCACTGAAGCTGATGGGACCATTCATGTGAGTCAAACTTTGCAGAATTGGGTCCTTGGATTTGATGTCCTAGTTTTATTTCACCTTTCCCAGTCCTGATGTAGCTAAGGTCTTGAACCTGTAATTAGCACTCTTCATGTGTGGATCTCTTGACACAAGTGAGGCTCCATACCATAGATGTGGTGTGTGTATATATATATATATAATATTGTGCATGTAGTACTCTAACTTTCACACAGGAAAACAAGCACACGGATAGTTCCTTTCCTTAAATGTTATTTTTGGGATGTGTTCTGCAGATGTGTTCAGACCTATTCCCCTCAAATTCAGAACTCACTGTGTGCTTCTCAACAAGCACCTCAGGTTGCTTTTCTTCAGAACAAAGTTTCTGATAGTGTGTTCCTCAATAAAGCATGTAGCTGAAAACAATTATTCTGGATAGGAAAATATAGAAGCGAGGAATTTGTGCAGTGGATCGGACTTCTTCTTGCACTATTGCTAATGATGCATGAGTGATTCATAAGCTTGCTGAACAAATTCAAAGACTGATACCAACATCAATTGGTCAAGTGTCAAAACAAACTAGTAATAACCTAGACAAAGAGCCAAGACACACAGTATAGAAACATAGCACAACTCAACAGACTATTCTGGGCAATCTCCACCCACAGCTTGCCATCCACAGGAAGTTATAAGAAAAAGAAAAGTTCATTCTGGATGGTTACCATCTTGTGTTGCAGATTGTTATGTATAAGAGGTAGGTGGAAATTTTCTGTCCAATATTTTTGACAGAAAATGGCCTTTTTAATCCCACAGAAAATTTTCGTTTAGTTTGAAAACTGACCATTTTGTGTTTTCATAGTTCTGATTTACCCTCATTTCCTTTCCCCTTTTCCACTGAAAAAAAGGGAGAGAGGGAAGAAGAGAAACTAAAAGAGAGAAAAAAAATTGTTTTACTTAGGAAACAACAACAAAATATGGTAAAGTTAGAAATAAATTTTAAGGGGACAAACTCCCACAAAAAAATTATTGGTATTTTTCAACGGCTCTTGGTATGATAGTTATAGTGGCTGTAAGCATTCATTTCTTTCCTGCTTGATTTTTTTTTTCAAGGAGGGAGAATTGTAGTACATATAATTACATACAAAAATATGTTAAAAGAATGTTATTTAGGTTGCAAGACAACTACTTGGAAGTTAGGAAATGCCAGATATATAGCTGTCTGTACAACCTTAATCTGTCCCCCAGATGTGTCCATCCTGTGCACTGAATGAGGCAGGTGTATCCTGCAGATAATGGAAAAAATAGTATGTGATCATGTTGTGATGGTGTACTCCATAAAGCTTTATGGGGAGAGGCTTATAAATGTATACATGATGTAACTGGAATATGTTTTATGCTACATGTGCCATGTAACATATCTCTGTGAAAGTTATGACCTACTGAATCTTATTCCTCCTGTTTGTATGCATGTATCGTTGTTTGAAGTTATGAATATTGATTTTATATTTGCTGGTTTTATGCATAGCCTTTGTAAGAGCATGGGACCAGGTCTGGAGGAAAGAATGTGCAAGTTAAGTACTAGCACTTAACAGACAAAAGAAGTTGCAGACCCCAATCCACATCGGGGCCTGGTCAGGAATGCAACTAGTTGAGCTGGTTACCGAGGGGTGCATGGACATGTGACTGGCCCATGTGATCCCAAAACTCCATGGTAACATGATGTTACACAGGGAGGGGAAGACTATAAAAGCCCGGGGGAGACCCTTCCATTTTGTCTTCAGCTGGCTAAAGAAAGAAGCTCTCCACCCCCCAAGGACATACCCGAGAGAGGCTGAACAAAGGACAGAGACAATAGGGGGTGAGAGTGACTGCTGGACCCAGGCTAGAAGTTTTACAGCCTGTGAAAGAAAGAAAGAAAGCTGGAGCCGGTGAGGTTTTGATATCTGTGTGAAGTTTGATTAGACATAGACCTGCGTGCTTTATTTTATTTTACTTAGTAATTCACTTTGTTCTGTCTGTCACTACTTGGAATCACTTAAATCCTACTTTCTGTACTTATTAAAATCACTTTTTACTTATTAAGTTGCCTGGAGTGCGAGTTGGTACCTAGGGGGGCAAACAGCTGTGCATATCTTTCTATCTTTGAAATAGAAGGCGACCTATTTATGAGTTTTCCCTGTATAAGCTTTATACAGGGTAAAACGGATTTATTAAGGGTGTGAACCTCTTTGGGAGTTCGGCACCTGGGTGTCAAAGGCAAGAGCGCTTCCAGGAGCCTTACAGTTGTTAGTGGACTTGGTTCGGACCCGGGTCTGTGTTTGCAGCAGATCAGTGGAATCTGGCTCAAAACAGACAGGATTCGGGAGTCCCAAGCTGGAAAAGGCCTGGAAGCAGGGGCAGAAGTAGCCTTGGCACACCAGGTGGCAGCACCAAGCAGGTCTCTGTGATCCCAACCCGTCACACGTGATTAAAGATTGTGTAATAATACGTATGAAAAAGGGGGCAGAATTAAGGTGATACACCCTGATTGCTCCCTTATAGTTTCCCTGGGGCAGAGCATGGGCCATTGGGCCCATGCGCTGACTTTGGGGATGAAGAGCCCAGCTTGGTTCTGTTCCCCTGCCCAACCAATTTGTTATAGCTGCTCTGGCAGCTCCCAGGCATCCCCTAGTACAGTGTGTCCTGGTGCTGCTTTGGGAGCAGTACAGGTCCAGCCTTGTTTAGTTATTATTTTGGTAAACTGCAATAAGCAAGAGCAAACACATTGAATTTTTCAACTATTTTGTCTCTGGAAAAACTGAATGGAATTTCATGGGGGGCAAAGAAAAGTCACTTGCACAGCCTTGCGAGAGTTTTCCCCAGTTGAATATTGAAGGCCTGCTGAAAATAATGGCGGTATGAGAGCTTCTCAGAAAAAGGTTGCCAGAATCTTCTTATAGTAGAAAGCGTTAGGCAACCTAAATATATAGGGGTTGCTCTTCCTATAATACCAATATGTGGTTCTGCAGCGCCTGTACTTTGTTCTACTCAGATTTCAGGCTGCTATGTCCTGGGTCTGAGTAGAAAGTAGAGTCCACGTTGCAACATCTCTGGTGTAGTCTCAATTTCTGATTTCCTCCCACCCTTCCTAATCAGGTATTATTACTCACATACACTGCAATCTCTTTACAGGACCATGGCCTAAACGGACTAATGTAACTCTCAGATTTCCTACTTTCATCTTCTTTGTGTCATCCCCAATAGTCTGACTATTCTCTTCTTTGGTTGACTACCCTGTTCATTGTTATAAGTAATTATCATTGGACAGGTTAGTACTTTTACCCCTGCATTAATAAATATGGACTTTTAGGGTCTCATTGCATTCATACATCTCTCCAAACTTGTAGAGATCTCATGGAACTGGGAGAAAAAAGGTTGTGTCTTTATTGTGCAGCTGTTTAGCTTTGATAGTGGAACTTGTCATGATTGCCAGCATTCTGAGGAAGGAAAAAGAGGTTGAGGAGGGTAATCTATGGAATGTTTTTATTGTGGGGGTTGTAGGATGAGAAGAGAGGATTCCTTTCAAGGCTAAATATAATACAGTAACATATCTGCTCCCTATATTTTACTACTATTGCCATGCAGCTGAGGAACTGTCTTGCCAGAACCAGTAAAGAGGGGTCAGAGCAGTAAGGGCTAAAGTAAAAAAGAAAGTGCATGGAACAGAAGAATTAATGCATGTGAGACCTGGAATTCCCTACAATGCATTTGGCAAGTGTTTTGAATAAACTAAATTGGTTTCCTGATTTTTGGAGGGATGGGTTTTGGTGCTTTTTCTTCATACCTTGTTTTGAATCTCCTAATTCACTGATGTAGCTCTCTCATTCTCAAAAGCTTTTCACTACTAGGGTACAGCAGAAACCATGCTGCTTAAAAGCACAGAGCTTTAAAATGCAAGCTTACCTCTTTTGTATTAGTTGCAATGAAGTTTACATAACACTTCTGCACAGAGAACTTGTGCGTATATCGACAAATGCTCACATAATTATAGCTTTTGTGAGAGGAAAAAACAAGTTTTGGGGGTTTTTGGGGGTTTTTTTTTACAATTTGAAAATGTCATGTATGATGTGTGCTAAGTGGTTGAACTTTAGGTTGATTTACATTAGTACTAGGCAGGATTAATTTTCTTTATGAAAATAAAGGACCAATTTAAAAAATCAGTCTGGGTACATTTCTCAACCTGGTCTCCACTGAAACCATGTGTTTTTTGTAAAATAAATCACTTCATTTCATAAAAAGCATTAATCTTCTCAAACACACACCACACTCTTATGAAGCAGCTATGCGTCACACACGTTGGAAATGAATTTCTACAGGGAGCTGGAGTAACTATGCAAACCTTTGAAAATTAAATAAATAAAAACGGATCAACATAGGTTACCTCAAAGTAATTCACAACGGCCCCAGTCCTGCAACGTTAGGTATGTGCTTCCCTATAGACATGTTGACTTCAGTGGGGCTAATCACAAGACTACTTGTGTAGAATTAAGCACACATATTGGAACCAAAGTGCGTCATTCTCTTCTTACTAAGCAACTGGAGAATGAATAATAAATTGTGTTGGATACAGAGCTCATTTCTGCAAAGGCTCATGTACATGCTTACCTTCATGGATGTGAGTAATTCCATTAACTTCAATGGGAGTACATGGGCATAGAGTGAAGCCCGTGCATAAATCTTTGCAGGATTTCACAGATAATATTTAAGGCCTTATCTCCATGGGGGGAGGGGTGTGGCTCACCGTGATTTGACACACATTTGTTAAGCTGCCATATGTAGGCCCAACTATATACACTGGATGACCATTCCCTCTTTTAATTTGCAACACTGTGGACACATAGCAAGTGTTTGGCACATACTAAGTATGTGGCAGTCTGGGAGGGTATCCCATGCTCCTCTGCTTCACTGCTGTGTACATTCTGGCATTTTTCTTGCTTTGCCTTGTGGGATGCATAGCAGAAGCCAGTGGGATTCTGGGGCTTAGGTTCAGATTTTAAAAATCCCGATTCCGTGCTCCGTCCCATGATTCCTCTTTTCCTGGGTGGGCTAGCACCGTTCTTGAATTACTGTCCGCCTGCATGGGCGCAACAATGCTCCACGCTGCTATGCTGGCACCTGCAAGCACGCAAAGGCTGCTTGGGCTTTATTTTAGCTTTGGATGTTGGGTGGCTTTGGTTTTTGGACTTCGTCAGCCACACTGCTGAGCAGTTGATGTGGCTAGAGCAGTGGCAGAAGAGGCAGGAGAATGAGGAAGGCTAGGAGAACACTGAGCAACTGCTATTACAGGAGCTGTTCCTTTCACACGATGTAGTACAGTTTCTGGGCTAAGACAAGCAGCATGGGTTGGTGGGAAAGGATCGTTCTGCGGACCTGGGGTGAACACAAGTGTGAGAATTTCAGGATGGCAAAAGTGACTCTCTTTTTTTGAGGTTTGTGCTGAACTAGCCCCGGAGCTGCAGTGGCAGCATATCCACTGCGGTGCCCTATACCCATGGAGAAGTGGGTCGCCATTGCTATCTACGATTTGGCCAGCTGTGACTGTTACTGGTCCACAGCCAATCAATACATTTCGTGTAAGGAGACTGACTGTTGGGGCCATTGTCACGCCGGTATATAAGGCTGTGGAAAAGGTACTGTTGCACAGCTTTATAAATCTTGATAATCTCCTGAGCATTATTCATTGTTTTGCACACATGGGGTTCCCAAACTGTAATGGGGCAATTGATGGGATCCATGTACCTATCGTTTTCCCCTGCCCCACAAGGCTCAGAATACATAAACGGGAAAGGGTATTTCTCCAGGATGCTCCAATGGCAGGTTCACCACCACAGCAGGGTTACAGGTATAAATGCTGAGTGGTCTGGAAGGGTCCATGACGCTAGGATCTTGCAGAACTCAGATCTTCATGAATAAAGGACAGTTTGCCCCCAGGATCACTGAGTGTTCATGGCATGGGGATTGCTCTGGTTATCCTGAGATACCCGGCTTATCCTCTGCTTCCCTGGCTAGTAAAGCCAATCACAGGCCACTTGAACAGAAGGAAGGCATTGCTCAGTGATTGCGTCTGCAGTTGCACAAAGACAGTGGAGTGTGCATTTGGCTAACTGTAAGGAAGGTTGTGCTGTTCGTGTGCTAGGTTGGTAGGCAAGTTTTGTTGTTGTCCCCCCCCCCCCCCTTCCCCAAACTAAGATTTGTGAGAGTCCAGGAGAAAACCTTTATGATGGGTAGGAGACCGAGGTGCAGAAACTTGCTCGGTTGTTTGCACAACCAGCAAGGTGCCCACTAGAAAATGGAAATAACCAGGATAGTAATGTCAGAGATGCCTTTTGCTCTTATTTTGAGTCTAAGGCCTGAAAATGTGCAACTGTACATCCAGCTGTTATCCTAGGGCAGGGTGGCCAACCTGTGGCTCCGGAGCCACATGCAGCTCTTCAGAAATTCATATGCGGCTCCTTGTATAGGCTCCGAGGCTGGAGCTACAGGCACCAACTTTCCAATGTGCTGGGGGATGCTCACTGCTCAACCTCTGACTCTGCCACAGGCCCTGCCCCCACTCCACCCCTTCCCACCCCCTCCCCTGAGCCTGCCGTGCCCTTGTTCCTCCCCCTGTCCCCGAGAGCCTCCTGCACGCCATGAAACAGCTGATAAGGAAGTGCAGGGAGGGAGAGGGAGGCACTGATTGGTGGGGCTGCCGGTGGGTGGGAGGTGCTAGGAGTGGGGGGGAGCTGATGTATTACTGTGGCTCTTTGGCAATGTACATTGGTAAATTTTGG
Organism: Chelydra serpentina; assembly: GCA_037349315.1. Lineage (NCBI taxonomy): Eukaryota > Metazoa > Chordata > Testudines > Chelydridae > Chelydra > Chelydra serpentina. The sequence continues at coordinate 190,820,726 of JBAIAC010000004.1, read as the reverse complement.
CTCCTTCTCAGGCTCAGGTTGGCCACCCCTGTCTTAGGGGATGGGGAGGCAGAGACTGGATTGTGAGCAGTACCATTTCTTTCATGGGTAGAAGTGGCTAGTAATCCCCTCTACAACCTCCCTAGGCTGTCCCACCTTTCTTCAATAAGGAAAAGGGCAGAGCAGTGAGATACAGTAAGAAATTATTCACCAACATGGTCCCCCCCCCCCCCCCCAAAGAAACACTGAAGGAGTGGAAGGGAATTGTGAATTATGCCGGGGACAGTGACCATGCTGCTATCCCACATATTGTCTAGACCAAAAGCAAGCAATTTCTCAGTCCCAGATTCTGGTTGCTCTCTCCTGCAGTGCTGAAAGGTGTGAAGAAAAATGGATCAGGTTCTGCACTGATTGTTCGAAGCCTTAACTGCTCCCAGTCTTTAGTGTGAGGATGGTGTTGGGGGCCTGTGATATATTTAGAAGGTCAGACTTAGTGGCCCCTTCTGGCTTTAAACACTATGACTCTATGTGAGCCTGTGAAAAACCATTCAGAACTCTCTGTACGGTAAATTTATTTTCCTGTATGTATTACAGAGCATGTACACCTTATCAGTAAGCTGTGGTCTTAGTACCTTTGAGCATACAGTGCCCACATCTACTTCATGTAAACTGGGAATACTAACCAAACCATTTTCCCTGTAACCACCATCTCAAACTGCTGAATTCCACATGACTGAAGGTTGTCATCATTCGAATATGCTGTGGGAAGGGAGGTGGAGGGGTTTTGGGGTTGAGGTTATGGCTGCACTCTTCCGCTGGCTGCCATTTTGAGCAGGTGAACTGGGCTGGGGGTGTTTGCTGGGGAAGGGAAAGGAAAACAGGTAATGGGCATGCACCCTCCATGGCATAGGCTTGGATGCAGTTGATACTTAGTTCTTCTGTCATGCTAAAGCCCTGCCATTTTGAAGGGGGGAGAGGGGGCAGAAAAAATTGCATGGGTTGAAGAAGGGAGGGAGGTGGGGGGCTGGAGACTCAGGCTCCTAGTTCACATCTGCCTAAAATGACACTGTCTGTGAGGCACCCACAACAGAAGCTAGCACAGCGGTAGAGTATAATAATGAATTATACTGAGCTGTAGCCTGATCTCTAGATGATGTCTAAGATTCACAGTTATCATTTTGAGAGTAGACAGGTTCTTGTCCCAAGGTCAGGCCCAGTATTATAAAAATTATTATATAGTTGGGAACCTCGATGTGCAAAACTCACACTATAGGAACTTTTATATTTACAAATTAATACATTTAGCAAAGTCACACACACACTCTAACTCAGTAAGATAGATCGAGATAATATAGAAAGTACACCTGAACATCCATACTCACACCATCCCTTGCTGAACAACCTGAAATGTTAGCCACTCTCTTTCACATCACCATCATCTTCACCAGTGGCCATCATTCTGACCCTTCCCTAGGTTACATCTCTCTCCTATTGCCCACAGGCTGGGATGCCACTTCTATAATACATTATGCTGACGTTACCATGTCTAATGCATATTCAGTAAGGGTTTCTCCCCTCTTCCTTATTTGTATTTCCTCTCCTTACCAATGTTGGTGCCCTTCTATAGGTTAGTATATTTATGATGTTACCCCATTATCATATATGTCACTTCGTTGCCATGGCACTCTTGCAGTTGGATGTCCCATCCAAAATCTTCCAGAAGCTGGTGTTAATTCATTGTGGACAAAATTCCCATTCTTACATTCTACTTCCAGTTCCCCAAAACTTATGGGTTACCTAAGTTTGTCTGTGCCAAAGTTTGTAGGGCAGATCAGTGGAGGGCACGCAGATACACACAGGTCAGTAATGGACACCTGTAAAGCTGTGTGGGATAATAGTTGGAAGGCTGCCAAAGTAATGAACAGCAGCCTTTCATGCACACAAACAGACCAAACTAATTCAATTCACATCAATTTAGTACGCTTTGAAAGGACTCCAGAGTTTGTGGTAAATGCTGAGTTAGTGATATCTAATAAATTGTGGTATGTTTTTAGGCATTTCCCCACTAGCCTAACTTGAGTCAAAGTGGACTAACCCGCTCCATGTACGTAAACCAACATGTATCTTAGGGCTTATCTATGATAACCTCATTATTCTAGTGACCTTCCAATATGGAAAGATTTGGGGAATTGGGAATGGTGTTAGCAATTCAAGCATTATTAGAAGAGAAAATAGTGATGTAACAGCATCCTATTAATTTTAATTGAACCAAACTCATCGCTGGTGTAACTCAACTGAGGTTCATATTTTTGCTCATGTTTTTTCTCTTTAACACATCATATTTGAATCTTCATATATTGCGGATAACACCTTTTTCCATTCAGTGCTGCATTTATATGCATTAAGTCTGTAAACTAGCAATTTGATTTAAATTTCCGACTTGTCTATGTCTTGAAAGGCTAACATTTAAGGGTACATATGATGCATGTAGCAATTTAAATTACAGATTTCTCTGCAAGCCAAGTCATGTAAATTGTCAGTTTGCATTAACACTCAAGGAACATTCGAAGCTGTCAAAGTTATATGCTGAGGGCCCAGAGGAGAGAGTAGTGTAACAAGCAAATCAACTAATAGAAGAAATTTGCCCTGCAAGAAATCCCCACAGAGCTGATGGAATGTTAACACTTGTGAAAATCACTGCAATGAGAGTGGATTCTGACACAGACAGTTGGTGTCTAACTCACTTAGTCATTACAATTGGAAATTCCACAAATACCCTATTTCTGGGCTAGATCATGGCATTTATGGTCCTGCTGTGAATTAAGTGCTCCCAGGAGGAGCACTGGAGAGAGTGTATAATTGTATAACACCAGATGCACACAATCCCACCCACATCTTCTCCATGCTTCACAAGTGGGAGATCATGCTAGACACGCTGAATGGATGAGTTAGTAATGGCCATTTTATCTATAGGGAACTTTTTAACCCTATTGATCATGAGTTGCTGTTGTCTTGTCCTTAGAGGCGTGCCCTCCATGTCACGGGAGATGGGCAGGACAACGTGTGGGAAGTTTGTGCCTGATGCTTGCTCTACTGCCCCCACTCTCTGGATCAGCAGCATCCCCATTTTTTAGCATGGCCATTAAACTTGCTATAAGTGAACAGAAAAGTAAGAAGAAAAATAGCCCCTGGATTTTAATTGTAGAGAATTTTTCTTGCACCCCATCATCCAGCAAGCTCCAGACATACAAATTTGCCTTTACCAACAGACTGCCCTTCTGCAACTCAGTCATTTGCAAATGCAAATAGCACTGTGCTGAGAACACACATTCTTGTCAGGTGATGGTGCTGCCAATATTTTATCAACAGCCTCCCAGAAAAGTGTCTCCGTAGTCTGTAAGAATTGTTGTGTAACCAAGGGGGGAATATATGTCTGCAGCCAATAGGGCTGAGGGATTGGGGGAATCTAGTAATTAGCTTCCTCTTAGAAGGGGGGAAAACATTTTCTTACAACCAAGGCAGAGGCAAAATTGCCCTAAGGGCTTCATCCACTAGTTTGCTGAGCACTCTGGTCCCAGCCCAGCAAAGCATTTTAGCACATGCTAACTTTAAAGAGGAGAGTAATCCCACTGAATTAACTCACACATGCTTGAATGCTTTGCTCTATCAGCGTCAGAGTGCTCAGCACCTTGCCAGATCGAGACTTTGGCACTGATTTAGCAAAGCACTTCAGCATGAGCTCAAGTAATTTGCTGAACAGGGCCTTTAGCACAGAAATTGACATTGACTCTTCACTGGAAACATGCATTTTGTTCTTGGATAATGTAAGACCCGAGCCTGCCTCTTTTGAAGTCAGTGGAATTTTGCAACAATTTAAATCAGCAGGATTAAGCCCATTGTGAGTAGGGCATATTGAAAGTATAGTACAGGGTTCAACTTGGGTAACTTGAAATGTGGGTAGCCACCTTTTATGGACTCTGAGGCTGTCATCCCCCACATTTTAATACTTGATAGATATGCAGTGGTGCAACCTGGTTCATTTAAAAGTCGTTTCTCTTCAGAGTATTTTTAAGTGTTGGAAGGAGTAAATTATCTGGCAGGGATGATTTGGCACATCTAGATAAGGGGTGTTTCCAACAGAAGCAGAGAAATCCACCCAACCATCCCTTCTGTTAGGTTGCAGAATTTTATTAAGAGGCTCTTGAAAACCTGTGAGAGTCCACTCCAGCATGCCAGTGGCTTTGTCTTACGTTCCTCTTGACATTCACAGTTTTCACTCAGTGCCTCCTTATCCACTCAGACAAGTCTGGTAAGTGGTTAGTTCATCAACCATAAAATATCATATCACTTTCCAATCAACATAACTCTTAGTGAACAGTGTCAGATGTTTTCAGAAGCAGTGAAAATGATGACTAGAAGCATGTGGAACTTGATAATTACCCCATTTTAGAACAGGCAGAATGGTGCTGAAAATATTCCATGAATATTTGTTCGAATTTTGAAATGAATTTGCTTCAGCTGTGTTCATGCCCCTATTATGCTGGCCTTTTGAGGACATTTGTGCCATCAAATTTGACCAGCATGGAAACCCAATTGCAAAGTCAAGCACGTATTGGTGGGAAGGTCATAGGCAGGGCCCTTTTTTGGTTGGCTTGCCACAAATAACAAAGGGTCAGATTTACAAAGTCAACTTCCAGTGAGAGTTGAGCACTTTCCAAAATACTACCAGGTACCTATATGCATCTTTACTTTTTGTAAATCTGACCCTAAGTGGTCAAATTGGTCTGGCTGAACAATCCTGGAAAGTGAATTTGAACATCATGTGCAGTCAGGGAACAGAAACAATACCATGTGACTTATCCCACCAATCACCACTAACTCTCAGCTGAAATAGCAAATATTTGATACTCATACTCATGTGATCAAATCAGAGGATTTTTTTTAAATGACATTAATAAGTAAATGAAATGATATGTTGGTTTGCTCATGGATAACTAGGGTTGTCAAGTGATTACAAAAATTAATCGCAATTAAAAAAATTAATGATTAATACCATTTATTTAATATCTTTGGATCTTTTCTTCATTTTCAAATAAATTTATTTCAATTACAACAGAATACGAAGTGTACTGTCCTTACTTTATGTTTGTTTTTATTACAAATATTTGCATTGTAAAAACAAAAGAAATAGTATTTTTCAATTCACCTAATACAAGTACTGTAGTGCAATCTCTTTATCATGAAAGTTGAACTTACAAATGTAGAATTATGTACAAAAAATAAGTGCATTCAAAAACAAAACAATGTCAAACTTTAGTGCCTACAAGTCCACTCAGTCCTACTTCTTGTTCAGCCAATTGCTCAAACACATTTGTTTACATTTGCAGGAGATAATGCTGCCTGCTTCTTGTGTACAATGTCACCTGAAAGTGAGAACAGATGTTCACATAGCACTGCTCTAGCCAGCATCACAAGACATTTACATGCCAAATGTACTAGATATTCATATGTCCCTTAAAGGTTCAATCACCATTCCAGAGGACATGATGATGAGTTCTGCTCGATAATGATCCAAAGCAGTACAGACCGACACATTTATTTTCATCTGAATCAGATGCCACCAGCAGAAGGTTGATTTTGTTTTTTGGTGGTTCAGGTTCTGTAGTTTCTGCTTTGGAGTGTTGCTCTTTTAAGATTTCTGAAAGCATTATCCACATCTCGTCCCTCTCAGATTTTGGAAGGCACTTCAGATTCTTAAACCTTGGGTCGAGTGCTGTAGCTATCTTTAGAAATCTCACATTGGTACCTTCTTTGCGTTTTGTTAAATCTGCAGTGAAAATGTTCTTAAAACAAACAACATGTGCTGCATCATCCGAGACTGCTATAACATGAAATATATGGCAGAATGTGGGTAAAACAGAGCAGGGGACATATAATTCTCCCCCAAGGAGTGCAGTCACAAATTTAATTAATGCATTTTTTTTTTTAAACAAGAGTCATCAGCATGGAAACGTGTCCTCTGGAATGGTGGCGGAAGCTTGAAGGGGCATACGAATGTTTAGCATATCTGGCACGTAAATACCTTGCAATGCCAGCTACAAAAGTGCCATGAGAACACCTGTTCTCACTTTCAGGTGACATTGTAAATAAGAAGCGACAGCATTGTCTACTGTAAATGTAAACAAACTTGTTTGTCTTAGCGATTGGCTGAACAAGAAGTAGGACTGAGTGGACTTGTAGGTTCTAAAGTTTTACATTGTTTTGTTTTTGAGTGCAGTTATGTAACACAATCTACATTTGTAAATTGCACTTTTACGATAAAAAGATCATTATGGTACTTGTATGTGGTGAAATGAAAAATACTGTTTCTTTTGTTTATCATTTTTACAGTGCAAATATTTGTAATAAAAATAATATAAAGTGAGCACTGTACACTTTATTCTGTAGAAAAACATCCAAAAATATTTAATTTCAATTGACATTCTATTGTTTAACAGTGTGATTAAACGCGATTAATTTTTTGAGATAATCATGTGAGTAACTGCATTAATCAACAGCCCTAATAACATTTTAAAGTCTAAATGTAACAAGAGTATTAGGGACTAGGGATCAGCCAACCCTATTTGCATGGCATAGCCCTGTAAGGATTGAGGAATTTTGTAGTACGCAATGGCCTAAGACATGGCAGAGGCAGATACTGGGAGAGAGGAAGCAGTCGCAGAGGAATAATTAGTGTTTGGAGAAAAAGCTGCTCTGCTGTTTCTTTTAGGCCTGGGACTAGAAGTACTGAAGTGGAAGGTGGCCCTCTCTCTCAACCAACTGGGGCAAGCCCTGGGAAGGAAGGCCATATATATGCTGCCTTCCCCCTCATAAGAAGACTTTTTTGTCTGAGGAGGGCTGCTGTCTGCTGCCCTCTCAAAGCCTAGGGGTGAAAGGACTGATTGGAAAGGGGACAAGTGTGAGAAGCTGGCAGAGGGCCACAGCTGGCCTGGATTATAACCAGCTCCAGAAGGAGGGCTGTGGGAATCCTGTTCTCTCCTTGAACTATTGCTCAGGCCTCCGGAAGGAGTGCTATGGGACTCCTGAACTTATGAGAGCAAGTCTGCCTGAATTAGTTCCCGGGCCCCAGAAGAAGCATTTTGTACTCTGTAAAAGAGTTAATAAATAAGACTCACAATGCGGGGTCTTGTTCTCAGTAGTTGGGTGTGAGAGTCAATTAGGGTGACCAGACAGCAAGTGTGAAAAATCAGGACGGGGGTGGGGGGTAATAGGAGCCTATATAAGAGACCCAAAAATCGGGACTGTCCCTATAAAATCGGGAAATCTGGTCACCCTAGCTCAGTCAATTATTGTAAGAACCAAGCGGGAGCTGGGGCAGCTTGCTGGAAGGGTGCACTGTGCCTCAAGGAGGTGTGCATGGGGATGGCACTCTGCTGCCGTAGGCTTGTTGAATACATTATTTGTTGGGAATAACTTGCTCTTCTCTACACCACATAGCATATACTGGGCTTTAAAAATATTTATTTCATGCAGGCATGAGGTGGCCTGAAATGATGCTTCTTGTTTTTAAAGTTTCTCATCAATTCTCCCTCTCATTCACTTCTAAAATGAAAAGCTTAGCACTATCTCAGATGAGCCACAATATGGATCCATGCCAGGTAAAGCCATAAGGTCATTTTCTTTTCTGCAGCTTAAATATGAGGGTGAATTGATCGATTCTCTTCCTTCATGCTAGATTTCTATTGCAAAAAATGTGAAGTCACTTCACTATCTCCTTAGCCTGGCCCAGATGATTCCTTCTGTCTTGTGTGTACGAGATACTGTACCGTGTGGCTTTTTTCTTTGTATTGCATTATCCCAACTTTAACATCAATGCTCTCCATTATCTTTTCCAGATTGAATTTAGTTGGATTCTTAAAAGGGAGAGAAATTGATAAGTCTCTTGAAAAGCTCCGCTTTTGTGTGGATCATATCATCTTCTCTTGTGATGAGGATTCAGTCTAATCTTAACTGAAAGATATTGCTTAGCCTTTTCCATTCAGTGTCTTTATTATTGCAGACATTGTACAGTTTCTATAGAACCATAGCCCTCTACTAATTCAATAAGTATAGTTTCAACCAGCCTGATTTGCCCTTGCATTTCAATGAAATTCAATCCCTAGAGGAATCTTTTTTTTCAAAATAAATTCTACCAGTATTAAAAGATTTCCTGGTAAAACAAACTCGCCACACACAGACACGCAAACCACCATGTCTTCCTACTTAACTATACTATATTACATTATAAGCCCAACTCATTGTAACTCTACATTTTAAAAAGAACAAAACAGACAAACAAAAAATACCCACTTTGAATCCTGGACTCCAAATCCTGTCACAATGAGGTTAGTTACTTTCTTCTCTCTTATACACCTATCCCTGTTTTGATCATGATCATGTTTCTATTCTTTCTTGTCTGTTTTCCCACTCATCCTCTGTTCTGCAAGTTGAATCTCATTTATAAGTTTCCAAATTTTTCTTTGGAGCCTTCATCTGAACTGATTTTGGCTTCATAATCTGCATTAAAGTCATGAAAAGCAAACACTCTGGATTAACCCTTTGGTGCCGACAGCCTGGCACTTCTGCAGTTTCAGCCTTGATTGAATTCATTCCTCCTCTTGAAGAGAGTTAATAGCTGTTCTGTCTCAGTCAAGTGTACTTTAGTTATGTCATTTTTAAGAAATGCTATCTATAGACTATTCTCTGTAAGTTCGATTTTATGATAGCTATATGGTGGATACTTGCAATACCTTTTTGTCAAGCTGTTTCTTTAATAGGATCATCTTCCATATACATTTTGCAGTCAGATAATTTTCCATATCAACCTGGGAAATGCTTCAGCTATTAACACTTTTAAATTCTATATTTCCTGGTCTCCTCTCTAATTCACTGTGGTTGCTTTGGCTCATAAGAGTATTTAAATTTCAGTTTAAGATTCTGTACTTCCTGACCAGGTATTCAATTATTTAATTTACTATATTTTGTTATCTTACAAAAGAACTGCTTCTCATCTGGCAAAGTCATTCTTGAGAATGGAATGATATATTAAACTTCTGTGAAACTTTAAAATCAAGTCTAACAAAATCAGGAATGTTAAACCAATTTTAACTACATGCAGGCCTAAAGTGAAAATAATACAGTGTGTGTATATGTACACAAGCTGGGTGCATGATATGGAATTGATCTTGCAGTAGAGGATTTCATGTGAGGTGAATGATATTGGAAAAAATTGGGTTTGTTTAGTCTGGAAAAGAGAAGACTGAGAGGGGACATGGTAACAGTTTTCAAGTACATAAAAGGTGGTTTCAGGGAGGAGGGAGAAACATTGTTCTCTTTAACCTCTGAGGATAGGACAAGAAGCAATGGGCTTAAATTGCAGCAAGGGAGGTCTAGGTTGGACATTAGGAAAAACTTCCTGTCAGGGTGGTTAAGCACTGGAATAAATTGCCTAGAGAGGTTGTGGAATCTCTATCACTGGAGATTTTTTAAGGGCAGGTTAGACAAACACCTGTCAGGGATGGTCTAGATAATAGTTAGTCCTGCTTTGAGTGCAGGGGACTGGACTAGATGACCTCTTGAGGGCCCTTTCAGTCCTATGATTCTATGATATTTAGGAGCTATTAATTGCACAGGGAAAGAGTTGCACAAAGAGAAACATAAGCAGTTCCAGACAATTTTGAGTCTTAAATATTATGAGTATATCTTGATATATACAAATCTGTTTTCATTAGTGAAGGTGTTCCAGCATGGGAGGACATTAGAGAGTGACCAATGCCCACTGATGTCAACTGAAGGATGTCCATTGCCTTCAATGAAAATGGGATCAGGCATTTGTCGAGTAAAATCTAGCATGGTTTGTTACATAACAGATGCAATTTTGCTAATTTCGTCTTGGAAAAATATTAGGGCTTTACTGGGAGCACAGTCCAAAAAGCTTTAAGTGGATTATGGGTACTCATGCTAACAAACTGATATAGGATATGTGCACTCAAGCAAAATAAGAATGGATATAGATGGGGAAAATTTTGGAATTCTAGAACAATGTAAATTCTGCAGAAGTCTGTGTCCACTCTACAAATTAAGGTGTAACTGTAGCACAGGTAGGCATACCAGCACAAGCTTTAATCTAGCTAGCATGGGCACCAATAGCAGTGAAGATATGGCAGCACTGGCTTCAGCACAGGCTAGCCGACCTACTACTGGCCCACTTGGGACCCTGAGTATGTATTGGGTTGTTCACTCACACTGAGGTGCGTGCCACCGCATCTTCTCTGCTCTTATTACTTGTGCTAGGTAGATTCAATCTGTGATGGTATGCTTCCCTGCACTGCAGCTACACCTTAATTTACAGTGTGACCATATCCTTAGGCACCTAAGTCTCATTGAAAGTCAATGATACTTGGGTCCAGATGGCCTGAATCACTTTTGAAAATGGGACTTGGGTTTCAAAGTCTCTTAAGAGGTTTTGAAAATTTGACCCCAAATATCCACATATGTGGAATCTGCTTCCCTATGCATATTTTTGGCATACAAGTAGTTCAATCTGGTTTTGGTGTAGAACTTTTCGAACTTCTTTTTTTGATGGTGGTGTTGTGCTAATCTCGCTCTCTTCTAAATTTTATTTTCAAAGTTATTTTTTGCAGGATTCACTTATGTTTGCTCTTTTCTTTCTTGTATGTCAGATGGCATTCCTGAGCCCACGGCTGTAATGTTTTGGTAAATTTCAAATGAATGAATTCATGACAATTATGCATTTGATTTTGTATTTTTGTGTGCGATACATGGCATCCTTAATTATTAATTTTTGCTGCTTCTTCCCAGATCTCTTGATGATGTTATTTTCAAATTGGAAGTTGCTAATTCCTTTTTGAGATCAGCCATATGTTCTTTTTTCCTCTCATAATTACTTTCCTTTTCTAAATTGCTATGCTATTGAATGTGCATTTGAGAAGGAGTTTGTGCTTGGGTTTGCTGATGAAATTTTATATATATATGAACTCTGAAATATAATAGTCTGCATTAGAACTTGTTGAAAGCTTTTTTTATGAAACAGTTTTTTTTGTCAAACTGCAGTTTCAGGTAGGAACATGATTCTGATTAAATTTGATAGGAAGAAGTTGAAACATTTCTCAACAATATATAAATGTTTTGATTCATTTTGTTTTCATTTCTGTATTATACTAAAATATTAAATATAATATATGCACATTACATACACATTACAGGTATTTAATATAATAGTCAAAACAAAATGAATTAAAAGGGCAATATCAAAATGAAATATTTTTTGAATTTTTGTTCAGAAGGAAATTTCACATTTTGAGGGGGTGTTTTGATTGGAATGAAAAATATTTTTGAAATGTCAGAATTTCGAGTGACAGACATTCCATTTCCTGACCAGCTCGAGTATACACCTGTCACCTTTGGCAGATATATCTTCAAACTGCACAGACCAAATAGGGTCAGATCTAATCAGGCAGGAGACCTCCAAGGAAAAACACAATGGCTGCAGAAAGTAGTGCTGAATATTCAGTTTGTGGAAGTTTTTCTTCGTTTTCAGAATTAAACCACTATCCTAGCTTGGTATTTATCAGTGTTTCAGCCAGGCTGCAGTTTACTCTAAAGAGGTATAAATCTCCTGACCATTTCTAAGCATTACAGGTCCCATGGCACTCTCTGACATCTCCCCTGGTGTCAGTGGTAGTTTCCAATATAGGTAACTAAATTCTGCCTACATAAACTTGCTTTCATACAACATGGTATTCTTCATTTACTCTCCTTAAGATGCTGTGTAGCTTTGTTGGTACTTCAGCTTTGTCTTCTGTTTTCTGCGGCCCACCCACAGGGTGGCTGCATTTGGATGGTTGGTGAAGTTATATAATTTATTAGACATTTTAATTAGAAAAAGGGTCTCAATCAAAACCCTGGATCTGCACAATCCTGAACTTTGGGGAATCAGTCTCTAAATCCAAGTCTTGCTTCGGCATCACCTCTGATTCTAGTCTGTAAAGCTGTTCTAAGACTTGTTCTAGGAATTCTATAAATAAGTGAGTTAGTGTTAGATCCTGCCCACCTGATGGCGCTACTCACTGTGGGGTAGGTTGCAACATTATCATCTGCTCTGCCCTAGGAGCAGACCAGGGAATGAATTGTGACTCAGTCACAATTCTTCTCCCCTGTCCCTGTCACTTGAGCAAAGAAGGGGAAGAGTTTGCCCCTCTTTGTGGAACAGCTTATTTCCCCTGCATGCTAGGCCAGCTCCTTTAGTTAATATGGAAGGAGGCAGAGACAGAGCCAAGGCACATCCCACTTTCTGACCCTCTCCATCTTTCTCCTCTGACTTGCTCACCGTAGGGAATATTGTGTGAGCAGCCTCTGCAGCTGGATTTGCAATCTGAGCATGGTATCAGATGCCTGCAGAGGCGGGCAAGGGGTTGTGACTGGAATGCTGCTGTCATCAAGCAGTCCTCCAGTGGGCGTATTTGCTCAACTCTAGTCAGGAGCTGTTTGAGTAGATCCCTGTGACGGATGCAACAGCAGATTTGTTGGGAACTTCTAGTCTACTTCAGCTAGAGGTAGAAATCCGTTCCAACGGGAGTGAAGAAAAAAGGACTGGTAGAAACCCCAGACAGAATTGTAATTATTGGGGCTGGTCAATGCCAGAGTACACCAAACCTGTGCAGTTATGTCTATACTGCAGTTGGCAGGTGTGATTCCCAGAGTAGACCCATGGAGTTAGGTGGGCTTGGACTTGGACTTGGATGGCTAGCCTGTCCACACTGCTATTTTTAGCACACTGGCTTGAGCTGAACTACTGCAAATCTGTCTACCTGCTCTGAGAAATGCATCTCCTAGATGCAATTTGGACGTACCATAAGGTACAAGTAACATGCCAGGTGCACCATTACTTAGAAGCAAGCACAGTAGGTGCTTCAGCAGCTAGGCCTTGTAGACTCTAGCTCTGGTGTGTCCCATTAACCACTCAGACACATGGGCGAAGACACCTTTCTAATTGCCGATAAACAGACCGTCCCCCCAAAGCCCCGCCCTGCCTTTTCTCCAAGGCCCAACCCTCTTCTCCGCCTCTTCCTCTGAGGCCCTGCCCCTGTCGCTCACTACTCTCCCCTCTTCCCTGTTGCTCGCTGAATTGTCTCCACCTCCCTCTTCTCCCCCCTCCACCCCCACAAGCTGGGCTCCCTCCTGACACAGAGCCTGTGCACAAGTAGGAGGCAGCTCCAGATGAGCAGGGGTGTCATGGGTTAATGACCTGGTGCCTAACCCCACCCCACGGTAACCGGACTTTTGGTGTCCAGTCAGTATATCTGACTGGACACTGCCAGGTCCCCTTTTCAATCAGACTTTCTGGTCAAAAACTGGGCATCTGGCAACCCTACGAAGGGAAGGGCATTTTAGTAGGCTGCAGGAAAGGGAAAGGTTGCAAATACCATAGGTACAGAGGCTGAAATAGTTCCAGTTCGAAGGGAGCAATAGCAGTTCTTGTTTGGGCCCTGAGGCCGTCCATTTGAGAGTTTGGGCTTGAGGCCTAGTGCCTGGGGTGCCCTCTCAATTCCAATCTCTATTCAAGTAAAGAGGAGCTTGCAGGTATCCAGGGTAGGCTCAGTTAGTGTTCTCACTTCTGCCCCTCCGCATTGGCTCCCTGTTCAGCCACTGCTGCTTCCCCATAAGTCCCACACAGACCTGCACCCAGCACTGCCTGTTCCACACATAGCTCTGAATACAATTCCTGTGGGATTTCTCTCTGCATGTGGCTTCTCTGCAGCTCCTGGTTAACCATGTTCCTGCTGCTGCTTCCCAAAAGTATTCTGTTGCTTCCTGGTTCAAGGTCCTTCTTATCTGGCCAGGGGGAAGAGAAGTGCAGTGGGGAGGGAGCTTCTGGGAGTTATAGTCCTCTACTTAGCAGGTTCATCATGTGTGGGGAGTGGATTTGCACAAATGTCCTCGATCCTTTTAGACTTGGAAGTTAAACAGGTTGTCATGTACATGGTATTGTGAGGATCACTGCTGCTTTGCACAGAACTAAAATATTTGCTTCTAAATTCACATTACAGCTGTTTAAAAATATGGACACATTGTCAACCGTATGGCATTTGTTCCCAGAGCCTATAAAACCTGCAAAAATCGCATTGCCAAAGCAAAGCATCAGGCTAATCATTTGCACAGCCTACTTGGTACTTCTTTCTGAGGCATGATATTTAGCATAGTACAAACATTTTGTTGGTAGTTGTCTGAACCGTTAATTTTATATCCATTGCACACTGTATGATGATTAAATCCAGATTGGCTAGTCCTGCTCTTATTATATACGATGCATACACAGACGTAATTTTAAACAAAGCAAATACTGATTACATCAAATGAGTTAGAAAACATTACTTGAATTAAATGATGGTGCATGGAAGATCAGGTTTGTTTAGCAAAAGATATTTGCTTGAGTCTTTCAAGTCCCAGTGTGTGGAAAATATTTTTTTTCCTAAACGTTTGTATAAAGAGGATGCATGCATATGGAGGGAAAGGATAACCCTACGAAAATAAAATATATAGCTAGTATAGTGTTTCTCCCCCCCCCCCCCCCAGGAGACTGGTTGAGATTTTCAAAGCTGCCTAGGGGATTTAGATACATGCATCTCCTTAAAATTAATACTAAATGTGTCTGAATTCCCTAGACTGCTTTTAAAATCTCAAATTATATGTATTTTCCTAGAGAGAGAAAATAACCCGTTGCATTTATGGTTTCAAAAGTATAAGTAATCAAATTGGGAAAAGAGAAGTTTGGCCATCAGAGAGAAAAACAGCCACACTTTTGGTGGTTTCAGGCCAACTAGGACTGATCAAAATTTTTTTGCTGTAATAGTTTTCCTTTAAAAAAATGCTGATTGGACAACATTGAAATGTTCTATAGGAACATATAGATTTCTTTGAAATTTGTGATGCAAAATTATCAATGATTAATTTCAATCAAGTTAAAATGTTTTGTTTGCTTTAACTTGTAGGCTCTTATATTACAGTGTAATAAAATATAACAGGTCAGAACATCTTAATTTTATATTCTAAAATATAATGATAAATTATAAGTCAAAATGAAATATCTACATTTTTCCAAAATTAAATTTTGCATTTCCCATTCTGTGGGACTTTAATTTTCTTTCTGATTCAGAATGAAAAAAACATTACATTTCAGAAATTCCCCTGAAATGGGAATTTTGGGTTTCAGCCAGGTCTGAGGCCAACTTCTAGTGGCCAGATGTCCATATAAAAGTATAGCAATTGACTACTTTGTTGGCAGTCTCAGCAGAAACCCAAAGACTTCAATGCGAAATGGTAATGGTTATTTTAATGTAACTACAATACCAAAATGATGTATGGGGGCGGGGGAGTAAAACTAAAATCAGCCACCAAACATAGTTAATTTAGTACCATGAAAGCACTGGGTGTCTCTCCCTATTGCTTAAAAACAATTAAATCTATTACAGAGTTCAAATATGCAGAGAATGTTCAATGTGCATGATATGGATGTGCAGAAACAAGTTGTAAATGTTTTCTAAGAAATTGTGTATAGGAACATCTCTGGATGCTGAAAGCAGAGCCTCATTCTCCATGGCTCTATACCTTGCGTGGCCGATTAGGGCCTTACCCAAGAAACACTTATGCACTCCTGGTACGACTGTTTATGAGTCAAGTAATGCATGTGTGTAAGTGTTGCAGGATCCAGGCCTTACATGTTATCATCCGTTTCACTCTTTCCCCTGGTAAAAAATGCCTGCACAAGGTGCAAGGCAGCAGAGAATCAGATCCCCATTATCCTCTCCTAAATGGTTTTTTTGGTTGATGGTCTGGAAAGTGATAGAACTTCAAGAGTTCGTATTAGAGTAAAAAGGATTTTGTTTTTCTGTGAAAATGTTGTATTGGTGGAAATTCAAAAACTGAATAATTTCAAGTGAAAACCAAAAAAATGTCAACTGAAAGCTTAAATACTTAAATTTAGATTTGAAAATGTTGCTGAAGTGCCTCATAGGAGCTGTAGTTTGGGTGTCTCATTCTCCCATTCTCCTTTGTTTGTTGGGCTCACTTTCCTCCTGTGTTTAGCTGGCTGGTTCTTGCTCACATGCTCAGGATCTAACTGATCACCATATGAGGGTTTGAGAAGGAATTTTCTTCCAAGTCAGATTAGCAATGATCCATAGGCGCTGACTCCGTGGGTGCTCCGGGGCTGGAGCACCCACGGGGAAAATTTGGTGGGTGCTCAGCACCCACCGGCAGCTCCCCGCCAGCCCCGGGGCCCGCGCCCAGCTCACTTCTTACCGGGAGAAGTGGCGGGGCCTCGCCGCCGACGCCACGTCGCCCAGCATCAGGGGCGGGGCCCCGCCATGTTGCCCGGCGTCGGGGGCGAGGCCCCTCCCCCGATGCCAGGCATCAGCACCCACGGGTGCCGACGGAAGTCGGCGTCAGTGCAATGACCATAGGGGAAAGGGAGTTCGCTTTTTTTCTGCAGTGTGTGGGTATGGGTCATGTGCAGGCATTATCGGGTTATATTTCATTTAATTAATTCCCTGCCATTGCAGAAGCCTCAGGCAGTGGTGCACCCCAGTCCCTCCAAATCTCTGCCATAATCTAGTCTCCTGAGGGCTTTAAAACTTTGGTCTAATTTCAGTTGTTGGATTTAGTGTGCAGGTAGTGGGTGGTGTTGGTGGCCTGTGATATACAGGAAGTCAGACTAGATTATCAGGTGGTCCCTTCTGGACTTAAACTCTGTGCCTGCATGATTACATCTCCCATGAGACACTACAGTCTCTCCTCTCGAAGAGGGGATGCAGTACATCATGGGAGTTCCTGGATGTAGTGCATTATGGGAGATGTTGTCCAGCCAGTAAATGCAGCCCATAGAGGATATTTGGGTGCCTATGCTCAACTCCCATGAGTCACCGTGGTGGCATTTCAGAATCTAAATATGTTGGTTTTTCAGGCCTTCATTTTGTTGTGAAAAATCAAAATATATGGTTTTGTAAAAAATCCAATTTTCCGATCAGGGCTAGTCAATATGTTTTGTTTCCTTTACAAAGGACCCCAACCTTCAGAGCTGGCTGTGAAGTCAGTGGAAGTCATTAGAACTGCAATGTGAAGCCCCCAAAGGTATGAAAATTTGTTGAAAATATTTCGTATTGTTCAAGATTATCAGATGTTGGAAATGTAGGGACATGCTTTCCAGTGAAAAGGAAAATGTCGAGTATTTTAAATAAGAACAAAGGCAATATGATTAAACATGTCTTTAAAATGAACACAAATGTTTTATTCACTTGGAAACACACTTGGATTAAAATCGAAATATTGTTATTGCTACCAGAGGGAGCCCATATTGTTACATGCAAGAAATAAAATACATGTGAATATATATGCTATAGTGTTTAAACAACGTGTGTTCTCCTAGACCCTGACTTATCAAAGGACTTAAGCTTGTGTCTGAACTGAATAGTCCTATTGACATCCCACTGATCTTGGAACTAAATAGGGTCCAGTTCAACAAGGTACTTAAGCATGTGAGTAATCTTACTGATTTCACACTTATGTACCTTGCCAAGTAAAAGCCCAAGTTAGTATCAAGATCTACAGAACAAGTTATGATGTAAAAATATCAAACACATCAGACTTACTGTATACTTTTAGTACTAAAAGAGAAACATTTTTAACGACTTAATGACAACGTACTTATCTCCATAAATAGGTAATCTCTTTTTTAAAAATCTCCATCTTTTGCATGTGATGTTCAGTGGGTTAGATCTGTGGGGGTAGAATAAATGAAAATAAACCTCCAAGAGGATGAAGTACAAAGCTTCAGTTTTTGATGTCAGTCTGGGTATGTATTGTATAATAGTAATTGTGCTGTTTTTCCCTTAATGTTGTTTTTCAAACTCTCAGCGGTGATTCAGAGCTGGAATAATTGAAAATAAGCCAGGCTAAAGGCAAACTAAAACATCTCCTGTTCTACCTGTCAGCGGTGGTTGCTAGTACTCACTAATGCTTAGTGGTATGTTGACTTTTGGCATAAATACATTTTAGAAAAAGCAGCTGTGCCCATCAATGGTGTGAAGAGAAATTTAACAAAAGAATGTAATTTTAATTAGTTTTCTCTTTCTGAAAAACATCTTATAACTACCATCATCACCAAAATAAAACTTACTGGAGATATCAAATATTCATCCAGAATATGTGTAGTCTTAAACATTACAAATATTCTCAATGAAACACTATTTTAAAAACCAGCTTCCTCTTTCACGTACATAATCAGAACTAAAATCAAGGGCTGGTATGTTTCCTTGCAATAATCTGTAATACATTAGCTCCGGTGCATAGTATAGACAGTTGGAAATTTCCATATGGAATGTTTTTTTCCATCGGAGAATGCCTGATTCATCAAACTAAAAGTGTTTTGCAGAGATGGTTCAATTGTATCAAAACTGCAATGGAACACAGACACAGTTCCAACAGAAATTTGCCTGATTTCTTGCCAGCTCATCTACTCAGCTATTTAATGTGTAGACAAACCCTTAGATTGAGATCTTCAGGCAGGGATTGCCTTTCATTCTGTGTTTGAACAGCGCCTAGCACAATGGGGCCCTGATCCATAATTGGGTCCCTTAGGTGCTACTACGATACATATAATAAAACAGAGAAAACAAAAAACTCTAAGGTCAAATCTTGGCAAGTAAATAAAGGAAACATTGATACTGTTTTTAAGTCAAATGCCTTTACTTATCCTTCCAAGTGTCTTGTTACAGAGTAATGTATCCAGTAGACTTGGATATTAACGTAGGAGGCAGAAAGTATTGCATTGGTGTAAAGTACAGATGGCTGCTAGTAATGGGGAGTTGACACTTGTTCATCATGTCTTGGCTAACTGTGTGTGTATTTTGTATTTTATTTTTTCATAGAAAGGAGAATAAAGTTTGTCAAAACAGAAAATGCTTATTTCATCAATAATAATTCAGAGTGGAGCAAGGAAATGATGCAGAGAGAAAAACCTCTCTGCTTTACATTTGCACAAGAATAAATAATTTCAATGTCATGTTCACTCTTGAATTTCATTTGAGATGTCAGCCCTTCCAAAGCTTTGGCACATGACATAGTAGAAATACGATCATCATAATCACATGATAAAATTCACATTATAATAAGCAAAAAAAGCCAACAAGTTGTATTGCTATTCATTATTGCCTTAATATTATTTATATAGCACGAAAACTAGGTTGGATGCTTTTTGATTGCAAACACCCATAAGAGAATAAGGTCCCTGCCTTTGGGTATTGCAATCTAAATAAAACCGTTGTATGTGTCTGACAGTGGAATTCTGAGTTCTCTTGTGAATGTCCCATTTAATAAGAATAATTGTAACTTATTGCAGTTTGCCGATATAATAGAAGTCAGATTATGAAAACAATCTGTCAGGACTAAGAAGCACAAGCAGCGATAGTGGCATGTTAATGCTTTTAACAGAATATAAGCTCTTTGGACACGGTTGCTTTACCATGGCAACACATTGCCATTGAAATGTGATATTGACTGCTGTCAGTAACATACTGCTAGCCATTGTTCTTATAATCATACTGCTCTTTTTATACCATTGGAGATGAAAGGGAGTGGCAGAAATTACAGTGACGGTGTTAAGTAAGATCTGCTGTGCAAGCGAAGAGTTGCAGGTGAATTTCTTAAGAGACTGGTAGACAACCTCTTCAGCTGGTGTCAATTGGCATAGCTATAGTGGAGCTAGGCTGATTTATCTCCGCTGAGTGTCTGGTCCATTGTTTCAAGTAGTCAGAAGCTTGCTTTTGAAGGACACAATGAATTTAGGCATCCCTAAATTACAGAGAATTAACAAATTGGTAACACAGCTGAGCCAATATAGTCTGAAACGAGTGACACATCCAGCGCCTGCAGACATGTTCTTGAAGGTGTGCCCAGCCAGATAGTAAGTGATCTAAGACGGTGCTGTTGCAAAGCAATGTTGTTGGCACTGAAGGAGAAAGCTGCAGACTCCTTTTGCCAAAATAGGGTACAATGAGCTTCATGTTACTGTCAGTTGTTCCAGCTACAGCGCAGCTGTGGAAACTCTACTGTTCTGTGCATAGAGGTTTGTTTAATGTTTTCTTCAATGTTGATTCAGAGGGGTTGGCACCTTACTGAGCTGTCTGACATGAGCCCCAAAACCCAATTAAACCACTAAATTATGGCTGGTTCCCCAGAATGTAACTGTTACTTTTTCATCCAATTAGGTATGAGCCAAAAACTGAACTCTGGATTCTTCCATCCTTGGATAATGGGAAAATTCACATCTAAATTCTGATAAAATCTTTGCTATTGGTTCCTATGTCAACCAAAAATACGGATCTAGATATCTTGAGAAATCTGGATACAAATCACAGTTTTGCAGCTGTAATCTCCATGTTTTTTTATGCTGGGAAACCACGAATCATTAAGCATTCATTACAATTTGGACCCATGTTCCCTCAGTGAACCCTTTAGTGACCTTAAGATCAGTTTTAAAACTATAACAAAACCCCCCAAATGGACATGTCAGGTTTTGGCTTTCATTATGGACAGTTTGCACAGCTCTGTTCATAGTGGTTAACTGTTTGGCTTCTCCTTTGTTTGACTTCTTGCAAAGAACACTTCTTGGGCCTGTTGTAATTCTGTCCAAAACTTTCAAATCTAGATCCCTAAGGTAAGGCTCCTAAATCCGTGTTTAGGCACTTAAATATAAATGACCTGAGTTCTAGTGGTGCCCAGATGCCATTGAACTCAGTCAGAACTGCAGGTGGTCTGTACCTAAGAAAATCAGGCCACTTCTTTGTAGGTGCATACTCTGGGATTTAGGAGCCTAATTTTAGTCCCCGGGTTTGGAAAGGTTGTCGTCTTTTTAATTTTTTTTAAAGAAACAAACATAGACAGGGAATACTGTGATCATAATGCTGGACATGAACATTTTCCAACTCTGTGCAGGGGGATTTGCTACACACAATACTTAAATGTATCACCTCATTTATTCATTTATTCATTTACCTATACGCGACAAGAGCCCAGTTTACAAACTTTCTGCCTAAAATTAGGCATCTAACACGTGTACTTTAGCCATGTGGATGCGGATTTAGGAGCCAAAAATTGATATTTAGGTGACAAATTACAGATTTCAGTGATTTTAAGTACCTATTCTGAGAACGGGGCCTATTATTTCCTTGGTTGGTATGCAGTTTTCTCTAGATTGGCAAAGTGATGGAGGGCCTGATCCCTGCTCCTATTGAAAACAATTGGAGTTTTGCCATTGACTTTAATGGGATTAGGAGCAGAGCCTGAAACCTGTGCGTGCATCATGCAATGAAAAGATCATGTGCAGATTTCCATTTTTGACTGAGTAATGTTTTGGCAATTGGAAGAATGTTGTAATTTATAAATGTATGGTATGAGCTTAAAATCCCCTAAATAAAGAGGTTTGGCTCACTGGGAATATCAATGTCCAAGTTTATATATGTTCTCATTATCCCTTTCCCAAAAGGAGTTCACCACAGGGACAACTCCACAACATATGTACAGTATTAAGTCCCCATTCTCATTTCTTCAGTCGCTGCACTTACTCTAAATTAGGGCTGCTTTCTTCATTCAAGTTTGGGTCAAGTATGTACTTTTTTTTTGTTTCATAAACCTTTGGAGGAATTATTGAAGTTCCTGCAGGTTTGGCTTCCAAGTTTGTTTCTATCATACAGCATTACATGTTCAATTTGCATTTAGTGAAAGAGGAGAAATTTACAAATTATGGAGGTTGTGGTTTTGGGACTCGGCCAACATTTCAATAAATATTAGTAATGATTGTGGTTCAGAGAGAGAGTTCCAGGTTTTATTTTACTTCACATATTTTATATGGTATTTTCTTAAAAAATGCTTAGACAGAAAAGAGAATAATAGATTTTACAAATTGAGCATTAACATTGACACAGATGTGGTGTCTCCGACTGTCGCCATTATGCAAAGCTGTGACATTAAGGGTATTAACTGTGGAAAGATGGAATATAAAGAAATACATGAGATTGGTAATACCTTGTGTTCATACAGAGCCTCAGTTCACAGTGCTGTAATTACTTTATTTTATAAATGACTTGGAAAATCTCAAGCAAGGAAGATAACTGGGAGAAATCTGACACTATACTTTTCTTGGTGTTTTAGATACCTGGTAAAATTTTCAAAAGCCTCTAATGGTCAAATTTTCAAAGGTATTTAGGCACCTAAAATGCAGATATGTGCCTAGTTGGATTTTCAAAAGTGCCTATGATGGGTTGTATACAGGGCTAATGGGACCCAGTGAGCCCAATTAGGCCATTCTGTGGCACGTGGAGGGGAGATAATTAAGGATTAGACCCAGCTGGGGAGAACCAGACTGGGTGGCTCCTACAAAGAAAGGACTGCAGAGCAATAGGGAAAGGGGACCCAGGAGATAGAAAAAACGAGGAGTCCTTGTGGCACCTTAGAGACTAACAAATGTATTTGGGCATAAGCTTTCGTGGGCTAAAACCTACTTCATCAGATGCATGGAGTGTAAAATACAGTAGAGAGGTATACATACAGCATATGAAAAGATGGGGAGTTGCCTTACCAACATGGGGGTCAGTGCTAACAACTGTGAATAGTCCACTTCCACCTTAATTGAATTGGCTTGTTAGCACTGACCCCCCACTTGGTAAGGCAACTCCCATCTTTTCATATGCTGTATATTTATATCTCTCTACTGTATTTTCCACTCCATGCATCTGATGAAGTGGGTTTTAGCCCACGAAAGCTTATGCCCAAATACATTTGTTAGTCTCTAAGGTGCCACAAGGACTCCTCATTGTTTTTGCTGATACAGACTAACAAGGCTACCACTCTGAAACCAGGAGAGAAGGGTAGTTAAAAGTTTCCTGCCTCTGGAAAAGCAACCAAAAAGGGGCCTGTTGGAAGGTGCTTATACCCTAGGAATGTCCCTGAAGGGAGATGGCAGTGGAGGAGAAGGAAACTCTTAAACTAGGCCTGGAAGAAGAGTCTCCAGGGCAGAATCCCTGAGACTGAGTGACTTGGGAGGTGCCAGACCACCATGGAGAAAGCCTTTTGAGGCAGCACTCTGTAGAACCAGGGAGACGTGTGACTAGTCTATGGAGGATTCAGCCCGGGAAGGGTGAAGAGTTTTGTCCCTTTTCACTTTTGAGTTGGGCCATTGTTACCCCAGAGGGCTGGGACTCTTAGTGAGACCTGGCCACAGGGCCAAATCACCATGCAGACCCTCTGAAGGAGCCAGGTGAGGCAGAGGGGCTGCAATGCTGCATCCTGCCACAAGGAAGTGCTCCAGGATGGTGAGTCTGTGACCGTTCCTAAGTGAGTTAGGTGCTTAAGCCCCATTGAAATTAATAAGAAGCTGTATAGATGTTCTTTGGTAACGTGTTCTGAGATCTACAGATGAAAAGGGCTGAAAAGGGTTTATTGTTGTTCCACAAAACCATATCTTAGACTGTGTAAGGGATTCTGTTTTAATAACTTTCCATGATAATGGCACAATCTAGGATCACCTGAGATTCAGTACATACTGTTTTCTTAAGGTTCCCATGTTTGAAAATTAATCCCAGTCCTGTATTTTGACATTCAACCCAGCACTTAGGCACATACAGGATTAAATCCTGGCTCCACTGAAGTCAATCTTCTTGCCATTGACTTCAGTGGGGCCATCATATCACCAAAATGTCGGCTTTTACCTATTTAAGTCCACATTTGGACATCAAAAGGTGGGTGTTTTGTTAAGGTCACCAGGTTATAAAGTTGTCTGCCTTTCCCCATCAGAAGAAGAACATTCTCTCCCATTTGTGGGAGGGAGTGTCTCTTTTTGTTAGTTGATTGTACAATTGGATATACAATTGGGGCCTCTAAAGTATTTATAATAATATGGAGGATGATGTGTATCCATGATATAAATCAACTGCTCGTCTGATGTATTTTCCTCCTCTCTGATCTCTGGGATTTACACAAGTTAGACTGAGGAAACCGTTGCCAGGACCTGCTGCTCAAATTGCTAATTAAATAGCACACTGAGGTCATATGGAATCTGTGTGCCCTGATGCATTGCCCTGCTGTCCCTTCTGAATATTCTTGCCAAAACTAAGCGCACTTAGTTTCTCTTATCTTCTTCCAAAACCAAACTGAACAAATGGAGATATATTGGGGGTTCTGACCTAAATAACAGTATGTACAACATCTGAAGTAGAGATCAGTATATGGGTATGTTGGGAGAGCCACTATACAGACTGAAAACACTTTATAAGACACAGTGGACTCCAGCCAAAACATACAAGCTCAGGATTTGCTCCTGCTCTCATTCCAATCAACACACTCAATAGTTGTAATAACAGCATATTCTGTAGTCTTGTTTGGCCTCATGTCACGTGTTGTGGAAGCCAGAACATGGAGCCAGGTCTTCAGCTGGTGTAAATTGACCATAAAACCATAGCATTGGAGTGGAGTTATCCTGATTTTATACCTGCTGAAGATTTGGCCCAAGGTATCTCAAACAAATGTTTAGATGATCTCATACTTGAGAGTTCCAGATCTTCCTCTGGGGCATGGCAGGCTTATGCCAACTTCCTCATCACAGCTTTTGGGGATTTACCCTGTTTGATCTCCTGCCTTGATTGGAAGCCCAAGCCAAACAAATCAGGGAACTGCAGCTGAGCTCCTTGATTAGGGTCTCTGCAGCATGCTCCATGAAGAGGGGTTAGGAGAAACATCCTAATTCCTAGGAAGTTGAAATTATCACCGCAAAGTTCTCAGGCAGCATAAAACCACTCCTGCTTCTTACCAGACAGTAATGGACCATGCCCCTGTGGGGGTAGAGGCCCCCTCCTACCCCAAAGCATCCAGAGGTTTGGCAGCATTGTCTTAACTGGCCCTAGGTATCTCATTGGTGACTCCGCCTCCTGTTAGGCCAGAGATCAGGTTTCTTTCCGGGGAGCATGCAGCAGGGCTTTTCCACACACAAAATAAACCTTTAGGCCACCTTTGTCAGCATTCTGAAAAGATGAAGGGCTTATTTGGCATGTCACTGGGAACGAAGGGAGTCTGCAAAGGAAACATTAGGCTGAATATAAATGTAAAAGAGCCTAGATACAACAAGTATATTGTCGTTGGTAAATAGAAGTGGGTCAAATGACAAGCCTTGCAACGTAGACAGTCTTTATGCCTCAACTCCTGCACTGTTTGTACTGATATGGGAAGTCAGTTTCTCTTCTTCAGAGCAACCTTGCTCAGCGGGATGCTCAGCTGTGTCAGTCTCCTCCCAGGGTTAGTGTTCTCTGTGGTTTTTGTCCCTCTGGCACTTTGTACTCAAGGCATTAGTCTTCATTAGCATATTGTAGATTACCTCTGCCATTAGTGCTCATGTATCAGTACACAATAGAGCAATCCCCAGAGCACTTCCGGAGGCATTGGCCACACTTTTCATAAGTGACTAGTGGATTTTGGTTGCCTCAGTTGTGTGCCCAACTTGAGACACCTTAGAAGAGCCTGATATTCAGATATGCACAAAACCAGTCCTCTTAAAATCAAGTCACTGGAAGGTATCTCAAGCTAGGCATCCCCAAGTCACTAGTCACTCTGTAAATCTTGGCTGTTGTGACTCTGTGATGGGGTATACAATCCCCACACTGGAGAGCCGGGGTTAAGGAACAGCGCTGGATCCAGGCAGCCCCACCCAGACACACCTGCAAAGCCTGCACAAGCTGGAGGCAGGGCTCTAAAAAGGGGAGCAGAGCAGTTGAGAGGAGGGCAGTGGAAGGGAGCAAGTGGCTTCCCTTAGGGGGAAGTACTGCCCAGGAGTTCATTGCCCAGGACCTGACAATGCAGACCTGTGCAAACACACAAAGGAGAAGCGGGTGACCGAATGTGGGCCAGAGACTTGATTGGATTAATCTACCCTGGTAAGCTGAAGGAGACTGGGGTAGGAAGTGGTCTGTAGGGGAGGTGTCTTTAGAATTCCAAGGTGTCGGGTGTAGGTGCCCCCCAGTGGGCCTTGGACCAGATTCCTGTGGAGAGGGTAGGCCCAGGCTCCCTTACCCTCTCCAAGAGGACAATATAAAAATGACACACTTCACTTAGGAGGAGAGGCCAGCTGGAAAAGTTTTTGACTGTTCAAGGTTCCAGTCCCCAAATCCCTCTATGAAAGAGGACTGGAAACCCCTGGGGTGGAGGCAGTGAAGGACAGGACTGTTTCAAAGCCAACTCCTTTCTGACAATTAGGCAGCACTATTGGTGGGTATGCCCCTTCTACAGACTTAGGGCTGGTCCACACTAATCCCCCGTGTCGAACTAAGATACGCAACTTCAGCTACGTTAATAATGTAGCTGAAGTCGAAGTATCTTAGTTCGATCTTCAAAGCACTTACCACGGGTCCACACACGGCTGGCAGGCTTCCCCGTCGACAGTGCTTACTCCTCGTGGCAAGCAGGAGTACCGATATCAACGGCACGCACTTCCGGGATCGATTTATCGCATCTAGACAAGACGCGATAAATCGATCCCGGAAGATTGATTGCTTACCGCAGAACCCGGAGGTAAGTATAGAAGTACCCTTACAAAGACAAACATCTGCAGGCACAACTGGTCAGGTCTCCTCTCCTCCTACCAGTCTTTGGCTCAATTTCTTAAGAAGCATATAATTGTGGCCCTTTCCATTTTTTGTACAGACTTTTTTTTTTTCTGCAGGTGATGATAATATTAATGACACATCTGTGATTGTGCTGCATTTTGGGGGAGAGCAGATGGTTTTAGAATTATCAAATGGCTGACTAAATCCCATGAGATGTCTAGTGAAGATAGATGTCTATGATCAGAGTTCTGTGTATTATCAAGGTTGTGTTGATGTATGCTCACTGCTAGAGCCGGTTGGAAATTTTCCATCCGAATGATTTTCTGTTGGAAAACACAGCAGAAAGTTTTGACACCACCCCTTCCTGCCCCCCCAAAAAATGTTCAGCTTTTCATGGGGAAAATCTAAATGAAATATTTCAGTTCAGTACAAATTGGAATATTTGGGGGTTTTTTTAACTGACCCCAAACCTGTTGTTTTGAATCAGTTCAGGAAAACATGAAAATGCATCTTCCTACTGTGGGTGCATTGCTTCATGGGAATTGTAGTTATAGCTCCCATTCTCTCCTGTGGGCCAGGTTCTGTGGAGGACTACATCTCCCATGAAACAATGTAGTAATTTCACTTTGAGATGTATGGTGCATCATGAGACACACATGACTCTGGATGCATTATGGGAGATGTAGTCCATTCAAGGAGCCTGGCTCATCAGTGAGAATAGGAGCATCAGGCTCCCTAAGTACAACTCCTATAAGGAAATATCCCACCCTATAAGAAACTCAGTTTAATATTGACATGGCTTCAAACAAAGTATTTCAGGTCACTTAAACAAATCAAAATGAAATATTTTGATTTTGGGAGTTTCAAAACATTTAGTTTTGATTGAAAATGTCCAAATGAAGTATTTTTACACTTTTAAATAGAAATTTTTCAGAGTTTCTGTTCCATGGAAATAAATGACATGTCTACTTTTTGTCCCATTTTGGGATGAAGAGAAATGTTGGCATTTCTTGTGGGACGGACATTCAAAATTTAGCTGAAGTCTACTTGATACTAACAAAATATTTAACAGTTTACAAATAATATGGAGAAAAGATTTGGGAAACATACAGAAACTCAATTGAATAAATTAATAGAGTATTACTTACAGAACTGTGGAAGGTGCAAAACTAAAACTAAAATAACTAAAGGGCTCCACATACTCTGAAGTCTGTCAAAATGTTAGAGGCTACAGTTATGTTCCATGGGGTCATGGTGTAGGTGTAAAACTGAATTGGACAATTTTTGTAATGTGCTTGTATCCTAGAAAAAGTCCAGAACTGGACAGCAATTCTGAAGAAAAACAGCAGATTATGTACCCAACTCCAGGCTATTCTAGCTTTGTGTGTAGTGAACACTTTCCCACACATCACAGAGTGAATATTTCTTGTAGCAATAAAAAAAAGAATATGTATGGTATGAACAATAGCAAAACCTAAAAGGAAACCACCCCATCAAATGACTGGATCTACTCCTTTTGCAGAGACCCAGATTCAGCACAGCATTTAAGCATGTGCTTCAGTCTCATTGAAATCAATTGGACTTTAGTATGTGCCTAAAGTTAAGCACCAGTTTAAGGGCTGTCTTGAATAGGGATGTTTTTCCAGAATCAGGTTCTGAGACAGCAGGCTATGAAAGAGTGTTATACAGACTGCTGTAACATCTTTATTTGGTAAAAGCTTATTGACTATTTAATGAGACTTGAGACCTGAAATGGCTTGTTAAAAACAATGATGGTTCAAACACTTCTATAAACTCATGAAATAACATTGTCTGTTACTCCAAAGATAGAGATAATGATATCTTCCTGAGAACTGCATGAAATGTAGTGCTTCTTTTTGTTCACTTGTATATTTTCCTTTTTTTCCTTTTTAAAAATGTGTACATATATTCTTAAGATTTTTATAATCAAAATGCTGGTCCCTTAAACAAATGCTACGTTTTTCTTAACCCATCTAAATTATATTAATTTTGTTTTGGCCTAGGAGGGCAGTAAGATAAATGATGCTAGTAAAGTTTTGACCAACACACGTACTATGCCATTAGATTTACCTGCGTGTGAACAATTTAGATGGGTTCCAGATAATGGACCTTCTGACATTAAAAATCGAAGTTATGATCCTCTACTCTGACCTGCAGTACAACACAAAAATCTCACCCAATAACTTCTGTGGGCTTGATGTAGCTTCTGTTTGTTACAGCATTTTTTAAAACATCTCGTCTTTAAAGACTTTAAGTGATAATAATCCAACACATTAGTAGACATTCCAATGGTTAATTGTCTTTATTGTTAAAAATTTGCATATGGTTTCTAATTGAATTTGTCTGGCTTAAAGTTCCAGCCATTGGATCTCCTTATTCTTTTTGGGCTAGATTAAAGAGCTGCCTATTAACTCTCTTCCCCATTTAGATACTTGTGATCAAGTTGCCTCTTAAATCTCTGCAATAAACTAGATTGAGCTTTTTTAGTAACTCACTGTAAGGCTCATTTCCCAGACCGGTTTCCAGGAAAATCCTAGCTCTCTTCTCTCCCCTTTTCAATTTATCAACATCCTTTATGAAGTGTGAACACAAGAACTGCGTTGAGCTGTAAGGTATTTGACTTGGTACCATGTGACATTTTGGTTGAAAAACTAGAATGATATAAAATTAACATTGCACTCATTAAATGGATTGAAAGCTGGCTAACTGACAGGTCTCAATATAATGGTAAACAAGGAATCATCATAAAGCAGATATGTTTCTAGTGGGGTGCACAGATTTTTATAAATGGAGATATGCCTATCTCATAGAACTGGAAGGACCTTGAAAGGTCATCGAGTCCAGTCCCCTGCCTTCACTAGCAGGACCAAGTACTGTCCCCTGACAGATTTTTGCCCCAGATCCCTAAATGGCCCCCTTGAGGATTGAATTCACAACCCTGGGTTTTTGATTCTTGGCCCTAAGCTATTTGACAATTTGATCAGTGATCTCGAAGAAAACAAAATAATCACTGATAAAGTTTGTAGATCACCCAGATTGGGGAAGTAGTAAACATTGAAGAAGACAGGTTGCTGATACAGAGCAATCTGGATCTCTTGGTAAGGTGGGCGCAAGCAAACAATATGCATTTTAATATGGTTAAATATAAATATATTCATCTAGGAACAAAGAATGTAAACCATATTTACAGGACAGGGGACTGTATCCTGGGAAGCAGTAACTCTGAAAAATACTTGAGGTTTGTGGTGGTTAATCAGCTGAACATGAGCTCAGTGTGCTGCTGTGGCCAAAAGGGCTAATGCAATCCTTGGATGCATAGACAAAGCAATCTTGAGAAGGTGACGCTATTTTATCATTGTATTTGGCACTGGTGCAACAGCTGCTGGAACACTGTGTCTGATTCTGGTGTCCACAATTAAAGAAAGATGTTGATAAATTGGAGAAGGTTCCAAAAAGATCCATGAGAGTGATTAAAGGATCAGCCTTTGTCCATGGTTTCATGAAAACAGAGTAATGAGAGGATAATCCTGCTTTCAAAATGGATGGTAAAATGATATCTTGGAAAGTGCAATTATTTCTATCTGTGTAAGTCAGTTATTTGACATAGGAAAAACATTCAATGTGGGGGGGGGGGAGGAGGCGGAAATTGATGCTAGCAATATCTGCAGCTAATTAATATGACTAAAAATGATGGAATAGAATTGGAAGGATGAGCTCTAAAAGCCTGGAATGTTGACTCTTCTTGGGCTACTTTATTAACCCCAACAAAAGCAGGGCTTCATTAACTTACGGTATAAAGCCCTGACCTTGCAATAAGCTTCTTGCAAGTAGAACCTTGTACTCTATCTCCTTCTAGTGGGCCACACAGAGTTGAGCCTGCTATGGCCTAATAAAGCTGCTTCTCTTAGGTCAGAGAGTAGAGGCTCATACATTATGATCTAAAGGTCCAGGTTCAATATCTAACAATAGCAACTCACTAAGGGTCACCGGTGTTACAAGTGAAAGACAAAGCTCTGTAGCTCATTTCCTTTTCAGCAAAATAATGAAAACCAAGCTAATGCTCTCGTGGAGAAGAGCTTGAACTACGTAATATGTGACATGGAACCAAATACATAGGGCCATAAATGAATCACTCCTTAACTTTAAGACTGAAATAAATCCTGCAGGAATTATTATTTAGGATTTATTGGATTCAAAATCACAAGATGAAAACTTGTATTAATAAGTGCTCGAGCTGTGGAAAGACAAAGCAGACCTCAGTCATAGGATATGACTCTGGCTGCACAAGTACCCTTCTGCGAAAGAAATAACCAGAAGGTTAAACATGAAATTGGAAATGGATTTACCTACAGAGCCTAAGATCTTTATCCTCTGAGACTTTGCTTCCATAACATGTACTAATGAAGAAAAATAACATTTTTGACTGAGGGCAATTCTAGCTGGGAAAAATTAGTTTTACAAACCTGGAAGTCTACTAGAAAAAATGAAGTGGCATTGTAAGTAGGCCTGAGTGGTGTACCTTGGAAAGAATTAAATTTCAACAAAATGGACCAAAGGAGCAATTTAAGCAGTCTGGGCTTGTTTTCTGATGGCCAAACTGCACTGTTTGAATAATTGTTGCAGGATTGTGGAAATTAATTTGGTAAAATCTGAGGCTAGAGCTGAATGAACTAGCAAACAGTTTGATCTGTTTTGTCCTCTTTTCTGTGTATGAATTATCCATAAACATGTTGACTTTTTCATTTGTCCATTACTCAGAATGGCTCAGTAAACATTTTATGTGGACCTTCTTTTGGGTTTCTCATTGTATTTGAGACAGCATGGTCCTGTGGATAGGCCACTCATCAGGGCATCTAAACTCTCTACTTGGGCACGTCACTTCACCTCTCTGTGACTTTGTTTCCCCATCTGTAAATGGGAAAAATGATGCTGCTATTTTAAAAATAGATCTTAAGGCCAGAAGGACCATTAGATCACCTAGTCTGATCTGCTGTGTATCACAGCCATAGAATTTCATCCAGTTACCCATATTGAGCCCAATAACTTGAATAAAGCACCTGAGAGCTTCATTACAGGGTATTTTGAGAAAAATAGTTAAGTGCTATGTAGGAAATTATTATAATATTTGAACCTACAGGCTTGTCTGCAAACTATTCATTTTGAAAATTTATCTAAGATTAGTGAATAAAGTCACGTGTGATGACCAAAAATTTTATACGTAGGAGGTTAGAGAGTTCACAGCCATGTGAAGACTTCTCCTAGCCCAAATATTCCATGCATAGCTTTCCTGCAAACATCCTTGCAAACAAAAAGTCAAATGAATATTCATGGAAAGCAAATAACACGTGTGAATGCTGTCAAAGCAAATGTATGCTTTTAGTCAAATTAATGTTCATGAATACTTCTTGCAGTATTTTCCAGCCAAGAAAGGCACTGTATAAATGTAAGTTGCAGTGGCAGTAATTCTATAAAATTGGAATAAGCCGCCTTATTCAGAAGTGCAAGAAAAGCATTTTTGTGAAGCAGTATTGAGGTAAAAAATGCTGTGATGTGCCACCTGCTGTTGAACTTTGGTTTGGGCTCTACGTGGGGCATCAGAACAGACAAAACAGACTATCTGACACATCCTTGGCTTCCAATAAGCCCTGGCAGAAGACTTGGCCACAGGCTGGTGTAGGATTTCTGAAGAAGAATCAGAAAAATCCAAGATTCAAAACAATTATCTTTAGTCAAAATTGCTCCTTTCAGTAGATCAAAAGAAGAAATGCTACTTCCTCTCACTGATGTTGGTGTCAGTGGCATGGATACAGCTCAGAGCCATGATAAGAGAGTGTTGCTGTATCCAAGGCAGTGTCCTTTGCAGGACACATGAAACCAAACTTCAGATAACTGCAAGTGGAATTCTATCTTAGGTACTTAAATGGCCCCAGATCCATCATATCTGAACACCTCAGAGTCCTTAATGTATTCATCCTCGCAACATTCCTGATAGAGAAGGTGGGACTATACCCCTGTTTTACAGATGGGGAACTGAGGTCCAGAGATAGTAAGTGATTTCCTAACGTTACATAGGAAGCCCGTGACAGTGCAGATAACTGAACCAGGGACTCCTGAGTCTCAGGCTAAGGCCCTAACTATTGGCCCTTCTTTAGTAGTTAAAGAATTATTAATCCCATAGCTCTTTTCTGAAAGAACAGGAAAATCTATGTCCTAGCCATATATATCAATAATTAGGTGCTTGTCGTTTTAAGGATCTGCTTGTTTATTACAGTATCACTTGAGACACTAAAGGTACGGTGGTACATGGCATAATGAATGCATAATGGCTTTTGCCTATAATCACAACAGTGAGAATACATTGTGATGAAAGATGCTGTCTAAAACTAAAGTCTATTCTACACAGAATATAACTGTGTCGGTGTGTGTGGGTGTTATTGATAGGTTAAAACTTATTTTTACCTGCAGAAATCAAGCCAAAGTGGCATCAGTGCTCAAAAGGCTTTAGGCTGGTGAAGGAGGCAAGAGAGGATGATAGAGTGGTTTGTGCTGGAATCTCTCCATTTTATTCAACAGAAAGACGTGGATCATTGTTTAACCTTTTTTTAATTCCTCCTTTTCCTTCTCTTTATCCTTATAAGAGACACATTTGGAATGTTCCACCTTCAATGGAATGGGATGGAACTACCAGATACCACCATGTGACAGGCCTTCAGCTGGCAAGCCACATATAGTACTTCTCAGAACACAATCCTGGGACTATTTTACAATGCTCATGGGTTTCACTGATTACAGTTCTTGGACCTCCAGCTAAATTATGATCATGATCAGATTTTAAATTGCTCTTTCTTTTCTTGCTCTGCATGTGCATTTGGCAGAATGACAACCCTGTACTGTCAGTTTCTCCATCTATATGGTGACTTGAAAAGCATCTATAAAATCAGAGGGAAATGTATGAGTGGTAGTGAGGTTGCCTGATGCAGTGTTTTGCTGCTCTTTTCTGACTTGATTGTATACAATGAGCTTTAAATATTTTATATACAGTAGTTTTTAGAACCTTTTTTTTTTTTCATTTTAAATGAACAACTTTTAACCTAGGGGAGCAATTTTGCTCAGCATAAGAATTCCACAGGTCTTTGGATGTTTCCCTCCCTTTACTTTTGTATGCAGATGGATAGCCTATAACAATCCCACTAAAGGTGAGGCAATACGTCTTCTACTGTAGAAGAAAAGAAGGGATGTCACGTTGCCAAGCACCAGCAGGACTCTTCAGGAGTTCTCTTAGAAAATAAAAGCAAAAACCCCTAAAATCAAAACCACAGAATGATCATCCAACTGTCCTCTTTTAACCCCTCAGTGTAATCAGTTTTGGAGTTTTAATGCATGCAGCTGAAAAATCCAGACTCCTTGTTTCAAGGGGTTAAAAGAATCAATATTAAGTGATGGTGCTGTGTGTAAGAAAACTTTGTTAGCCTATTGATCAGGGGAAAGACATTGGCAGTATCACCTTATAGGCAGAGGTGAGCAGGTATCTTACTTCTCAAGTATCTTTACCGTATATTCCAGGATAAACATTAGTAGGGCAAGTTGTGCCTTGCTGCTTGGATAACTTAGGACACTGCTTGCATCCGAAGAAGTGGGTATTCACCCACGAAAGCTTATGCTCCAATACCTCTGTTAGTCTATAAGGTGCCACAGGACCCTTTGTCGCTTCTTAGGACAGTGAGCAATTGAACAGAAGGTCAGGCATACTATAGACCAAATTCAGATATCAACAGAATAGCTGAAAATGGGCTTGAGGTCTCATGTAGTCATTCAGAACCCCAGCATCGTGGCAGCCTTCACTTCCTTTTGTGTTTTGCCTAGGAGTGGTGCTTCACATCTTTTTTTTTTTTTCGGACCCATGATAATACTTCCTCCCTTTACACACCTGCCCGTCTTGGACTAGGGAGGAAATAACCAGGATAGTGATCAAATTTGGATTTCCTCTAGGCAGTACAGAGCTTACCACAGGATAACTGAGCAAACACAGCCTCATCTAGTCTCCTTTTATTCTAAGTCATCTGTGTTGTTTGTTTGTTTGGGGGTGGGAGGACACCTTTTTTTTTTCTTCTGGGTTTCCTACATTAGGTTTGGGTAATTTGATCCCACCTGACACATCTCATGCTTCCTGAGCCTAAACTGGCTTTTCTCAGGGCAGCGCTTTCCCTTTGTGACTGACAGGCAGATCTGTTGCTGTCAAGGTGGATTTCCTGAGGGTAGAGAAGTACAGACAATGTTCTGACTAGTATGTTTTTCTACTTCCTGCATTTCTCCTTTTCTCCCCCAAGAGGATCTCCTTCCACCTCCTTTATCTGCCTTCTCTCTTTCCCCAAGCTGTGTCTTTTCTTTCAATTTCCCATTCTCATTTCATTTTTCTAACCTTACAAACTGTCCTCATCTTCATCCTCCTCCTGAAGGCATTATACACCATCCTGTTGTGCACTTTCAAATTCTGTGCCAGATCCTCTTTGGAATGCCTTTGACAACTTTATGTCTAATGCCAGGATAGACCTTGGAAAAGTTTTACACTTTAAAAATATACTTTGTTTTCATTCTGTGTTGGAATAAAAATGA
Source organism: Chelydra serpentina (assembly GCA_037349315.1). NCBI lineage: Eukaryota > Metazoa > Chordata > Testudines > Chelydridae > Chelydra > Chelydra serpentina. Next base: position 190,785,411 of record JBAIAC010000004.1, on the reverse strand, counting down.
GACTTTGAAATCTTTTATTTAAAAATAAATGAGGGGGCTCCCAGTATAACCTGGGAGTTAGGGTGCAGTTGCATTAATTTAGATGGAATAAATTGGCCCAAGGTGTTAACATAACCTAGTCACTCTCCAACATTAAACAGTGTTAAACAAGGTCCAGAGTTTGGTATACAGAGACCTGAGCCTCTTAGTAACATGGCACACAAAAGATACAAAGGATTTTGAATGGTTTATTAAAGATACAGAAAAGAAACCAGCAAAAGCATTTGAAATGTAAAGCATTAAGGATTTCATTTAAACATTTTTTGTTCCCTGTCTCTTTTTTGCTGGGGAGAGTTCTTAGAAGGAAAAAAAAAACCTTGTCTGACAGTCTCTTAGCTGGAATTTAAAATGGTAATAATTGTCCTTTTGGGT